>CAVNYN010271580.1:0-80360 GCA_963692815.1 Nyctanthes arbor-tristis | reverse complement strand
TCTGCATAGTATGTGAAGTGTTATCTCCCAAATAAACTTGTCGAGGATCAACCTCCCTGCAATTATAAAACCAATATCTATATGGACACATATGAGCAGTGGCACTGGTATCAAGGATCCACTCGTTGTGAAAGTCAACACGACTCATATTCATAGCATGTAGGCTCTCTTGGTCACTAGAAGTGCCAGTATCAATCACTATATTGATATGTAAGTCATGAAAGGAATCAGCAACAGCAACTAGGTTCTGATCACTACCCTACTGTATTTTTTATTTTCCCTTGAAGTTAGGACATTCTCTCTTAAAGTTCCCGAGCATATTTCAATTATAGCACTTCTTACCGCTCTTATCCCGAGACTTAGACCTACTCCTTGACTTCCCTCTACTCTTCTTACGACTAGAGCTAGAGTTACCTTCCTTAGACTCATACCTTCGCCGATGACCACTAAACAAGCTCTCCTCTCTCATATCCCTTGACTCTTTCTTCACCTCCAACTCTCTAGACTTCAAAGTATCTATCATGATAGCCTGAGTCAACTTATCCCTACCATACTTGATGGCATTCCTAATATCATGATATGAATTAAGAAGAGAGCTCAAAAGAATGACAGCCAAATCGTCATCATCAAATTTCTTTTCATTGTGGGCCAAACTCTTCACAATCTTGCCAAAATCAGTGAGATTGGACTCAATGTCCTTTCCTGTGTCCATTTTAAAACTAAAAAGTTTTTCAAGCAAGAAAATCCTGTTTGGCAAAGTTTTTGTTAAAAACATTTTGTCAAGAGCTTCCTACAATTCCTTTGCAGTTTTATGTTCATCAACTTGTCTCACAATATCATCAGACAAATACAGAATGATAGAACTATGTGCAATTTCATTCATATCAGTAATTTCATCAGGTTTAGCTTTTAATGCATCAGGGTATGTGCTTGGGTTATCAAGTACTTTAGCAACTCTTTGTTGAATTAAAATGGCTTTTATTTTTTGCTTCCAAACGGAGTAATCTCCCTTTCCATCAAATGGTGACAATTCCAGTTTCGACCCCATGATGGGTGACGTAAAGGAAGATACGAATTCAACAAAAATCACTCACACACAAATGCAACCTAAACCAATCTAACACTGAAATCACTCTCCAATATGATGCACATCATAACACATTCATGCACATGACAATATTCACCAAATACCAATTTTCCAGTATCAAAGACAAGCAATACACTAATGTGCCAATCCAAGACTACACAAAAAATTCAATCAAGCAATCAAGTCACAATGTTACCGCAAATAAGAGAGCACAATATTCACCTAATCACACAAAGTCCAAGCATCAAAGGTAATTAACAACCTAAAAATGCTTCTAAAGGTATAGTTAGTGTGATATTACCCAACACCATTGAACAATGGTGTTTTGTGGTCTTTAGTAATTGAAAATAAATGAATTCGGAGAATGCATGTTCTGAAAACAGTGCACCACAGCCACGATGCGATAGCCTGCCAGAAAACCACCTTCACCTCACTGTCGGAGCTCCACAGCCTCAACCAGTGGCCAGAAAATTACACCAACACCACCAAAAGGTCCATGTCGACGTCTGCAACAAACTGTTTGTTGAACACTTCGCCGAAAAAAGCCCAAAAAGTCCCACACGCGCCATCACCAGAGCTGCGAGTGAAGTCCACGTGCCGTCACCGGAGGTCCACCGGAAAAACGTGCTCCACCAGTGGATGTGCCTCGTCACGATGAGTCTAGGTCTGGTCTCTCAATTTCTCCAACCGACGTCTGATTTGGCCGAAATCGAGCTTCAAAGTGCTGATTTTTGAAAATTTTCAAAAAAACTGTCGCACTGTCTTCTTTGATTCTAATATGATTTTGCGGGTTTTTCCACCACCTTGATCATCCTACCAAGGCTCATGATACCATTTGTTGAGATTACAATGTCTATTCTACAATATTTCGTATAAATAAAGGCCAAATAATCTCCTAAAGTGGTAGAAAAACAACTCAAAGCTTGCTCCAAAAACCCTCCAATCAATGTAGATGTTTTGAGCTCAGATTTAGAACCACACCATGTGTACTGGAATCATGGCATCTTCTTCTTGGGGAATGGCAACCAGAGGCTCACTAGAGTTGCAAGATTTCGCCGGAAATTGTCCACCCAACTCACTACCTCTCTCCCTCTCTTTCTTTGTCTTTCCAAGTCCCAAAGCAACCAAGACAATACATTGTCTTTTAAATGAGTAAGGCACCAATGGTTAAGACTATCCAAATGGGCCAAAGGAGTAAAAGGGCGAAGAGATTAAGTGAGAAACCAGTCACATCATCTAAATTCTTAATTCATGGGTCAAAAGAAGTGCTAATACTTCTCTCTCTCAAATACCAATATTTTTATTCTAAGAACATGAGAGTAGCTTATAATCACCACCATTTGTTATAATTCAAGTGGATTCCTTTTGCATAATAAAAGGTAGCTTGTCACACTAAGACTGGAGCAAATTAAAAATAAGCTACCCTGATAAATTCCCGCTCAATCGCACCAAATTTTTAGTTTCTGCTTCTATTTAGGGATGGACATAAAAACCGGTAGAACTTACCTGGACCTGCGAACCAATCGAACCAAGTTTGGTCAGAAAAAACATACCGGTTCTCTTGAATCAGTCGGTTTTCGGTGAAGATTGAGTTTTTCGTCATTTTAACTAACAAATAGGAGCAAGCTGGTTGCCCGGTTTGGTTCTGTTTCAAATTTCTCCAGACCGATTTTGGCCAGTTTAGGTTCAATTTCAGTTTCGGTTCCACAATCGAACCTAATCGAATTGGTTGGTGCAATGGCCGAGCTAAGGGGGACATGGTGGGCCTCTCCCCGGGCCAAAATGGCCTTTTTTTTAACCTTGTTCCCAAAAAAAAAAAGAAAAATAGAGAGAGAATATATAAAAGTTTTAATAG
Source organism: Nyctanthes arbor-tristis (assembly GCA_963692815.1). Lineage (NCBI taxonomy): Eukaryota > Viridiplantae > Streptophyta > Magnoliopsida > Lamiales > Oleaceae > Nyctanthes > Nyctanthes arbor-tristis. Next base: position 77,418 of record CAVNYN010271580.1, on the reverse strand, counting down.
TGTATAGCTCACCCCCTCTAATAATGCCTGACTCTCCACCCACGCGGGTGCCCACTCGTAACTCCACTATTTCTAAATAATAACCTGATCCTTCTTGTAGAAACAACTCATGGAATGAGTTCTTCCAAGCATCAAATTAAATTTTTGTAGTGATTTGCTGGTCGGGTTAAAAAGTATATACTATTTACACGTTTTGAAACGAGGCAATTATTTTTCGGCAATCAGCCCAAGATATGTGAATTGAGATTTCCACCAGCAATAATGCCAAGTACATTCATCCATACAATATGAACATCGAATGGCTAATTGCACGAGATGTTCGTGTGATAGTTTGGTCCCTGTTCAGTATGAGAGAATGCAAATGTTTCATAAATTGTACAATATTTTTCCCCCCTGATTTTGATAAACTTTCTCAGGTTCTTGTCCATTGAAATCAAAGATTATTATACTACTGGAATTTGTTTCCGGTGTTTACTCGTCTCACACAGACAGACATACGTATTGAATGAGCATTAATGATGTTAACGAAATTATCAAGTGGTGAAAAAAATCTAGTATTCGAAGCCAATCAAGAAGTCATAATTATGTTCAAGTGCTCCGTTTTAACAATAAATTAAAGTACTTGTAATATATATAAGGCACAACAATTAAAATAAAAATCAAGATATCTTTGGTTTAATTTATATCATGATAGTACCCTGTAATGAGATTGGTGACATATCATTCTCTTGTGCCTGTAAGTCTGGGAACCAAGTGGCTCATCATCTTGCGATAACAACTGGTTCTTTCTCAGGCCCTTTTGAGTGGCCTCCCACGTTTATCTCGGATGTATTATTTTCTAATTCTATCAATGAACCCCCTCAAAAAAAATTAGATAATGATAGTAATTTTATTACATAAAGGGTATATGCATAATTTCATGAGACATCAACCCTATATATGTTCAGTGTGCATGGAAATGTATTTGGCAAATTGCTACCATTTCCGGCAGCTGAAAGGAGGGCCCACCTTTCAACTGTCGTGAAAAAAGGGGGCCAGAAATGGCAGTAGAGGGGATGCCCCCTTCAGTTTTTTTATTTTATTTTTTCTTTTTTGTTTTTTTATTTTTATATTTTTCTAATTTTTAAATTCTTATAACAGGGGTACAAAGATAATTTGCTCAGCCACTTAACGGAATTTTGGATGGATTCCATTAACGGAAACCTTCTGTGCGTATTTATAAAATGTTGAGGACTCAGCGCGCTAAAAAGGAGTTAGAGACTTAGGCGATTCAAAGTATAAAAGTTGGAGACCTTTTGTGAAATTCACCCATAACCAAAATATAATGATCCCTAAGAAGCACAAATTTTGTTTTTTATTTCAAACAACACCATCATTTATAGTTTAGATACAAATATTATTTACCTAACAGTAAGTTAATTGTTAAAAATTAATTACAGAAATTGTACAAACAATTTTAGGGCATAATTGTCGTCATAAACAAAATTATGGACCACTTCGAACAATTAAAATTTAGTGCACATAACAAATTTTGTAAACAAAATATAATGAGCCTTAAATTTTAGACGGTCGCTTAGGGCCTCCAAAAGATGAAGCTCAGGCCCATTTAAATTTTCTTATTTTTTTAAAAAAAAGTTTAGTATAAGGCTCAAATCCTAATTTCTTTGCGCATCTACTTACGACATTCATTCAATAATTCAATTCAAAGAAAACCCTTATTCTCTTAAATTAATTTCATTTCCTTCAATGGTAAAAGAACAAAGAAATTTGAAATTTCTATTGTGACTTAGTGATTTTAGTTTCAAAAATGAATAAATATTTAATATTCATTACATATAAGTTCTTTAATGGTTTTAGTTAAATTTATATACATGATATTTGTTATATATAATTTTAGTATTATACATGATTAGAGGGCCCCTAATAAAAAATTCGCTTAGAGCCACTAAAATGTCAAGCATGGCCCTGCTTGTCGCACTAAGACTGGAACAAATTAAAATAAGCTACCCTGATAAATTCCCGCTCAATCCCTCCAAAGTTTTAGTTTCTGCTTCCATATAGGGATGGACATAAAATCCGCTAGAACTTACCTAGACCGGCAAACCAACTGAATCAAGTTCGGTTAGAAAAAACATACTAGTTCTCTTGAATCGGTCGGTTTTAGGTGAACACTTAATTTTTCGTCAGCTTAACTAACAAACAGGAGCAAGCCGGTTGCCAGGGTTGGCTCTGTTTCAACTTTCTCCCGACCGATTTTGGCCGGTTTAGATTCAATTTAAGTTTCGGTTCCACAATGGAACCTAATCGAATTGGCTGGTGCAATGGCGGAGCTAAGGGGGCATGGTGGGCCCCCACCAAAATGGCCTTTTTATTAACTCGTTCCCAAAAAAAAAAAAAGAAGGAGAGAGAATATATAAAAGGTTTAATAGAGTATACTATATAGCTCACCCCCTCTACTAATGTCTGACTCCCCACCCACACTGGTGCCCACCCCTAACTCCACTATTTCTAAATAATAACCCAATACTTTTTGTAGAAACAACTCATGGAATGAGTTCTTCCAAGTGTCAAATTTAATTTTTTAGTGATTTGCCGGTGGGGTTAATAAGTATATACAATTTGCACGTTTTGAAACGAGGCAATTATTTTTCGGTGGTCGGTCCAAGATATATGAATTGAGATTTCCACCGGCAATAATTCCAGGTACATTTATCCATACAATATGAACATCGAATGGCTAATTGCACGACATGTTCATGTGATAGTTTGGTCCCTATTCAGTATGAGAGAATGCAAATGTTTCATAAATTGTACAATGTTTTTTTTCCCTTGATTTTGATAAACTTTCTCAGTTTCTTGTCCATTGAAATAGAAGATTATTATACTACTAGAATTTGTTTCCGGTGTTTACTCGTCTCACACAGACAGACATACGTATTGAATTAGCATTAATGATGTTAACAAAATTATCAAGTGGTGAAAAAAAATCTGGCATTCGAAGCCAATCAAGAAGTCATAATTATGTTCAAGTGCTCCATTTTAACAATAAATTAAGAACTTGTAATATATATAAGGCACAATAATTAAAATAAAAATCAAGATATGTTTTGTTTAATTTAGATCGTGATAGTATTCTGTAATGAGATTGGTGATGTATCATTCTCTTGTGCCTGTAAGCCTGGGAACCAAGTGGCTCATCGTCTTGCGAGAACAACTGATTCGTTGTTAGGCCCTTTTGAGTGGGTAGGATCTCCTTCCACATTTATCTCGGATGTATTATTTTGTGATTCTATCATTGAATAAGTTTTTCCCTCTAAAAAAAAAATAGATCATGATAGTAATTTTATTATATGAAGGGTATGTGTATAATTCCACGAGACATCAACCCTATATATGTTCAGTGTACATGGAAATGTATTTGTCAAATTGCTGTCATTTCCGGCAGCTAAAAGGGGGGCCCTCTTTCAACTACCATGAAAAAAGGGGGCTGGAAATGGTAGTGGAGGGGGGTCCCCCCTTCAGTTTTTTTATTTTATTTTTTCTTTTGCTTTTTTATTTTTATATTTTTCTAATTTTTAAATTCTTGTGATAAGAGTCCAAAGGTAATTTACTTAACGGAATTTTGGATAGATTCTGTTAACGGAGACCTTCTGTGCGTATTTATGAAAGGTTGAAGACTCAATGCGCTAAAAAAAATTAGAGACCCAGGCGATTCAAAGTGCAAAAATTGAGGACCTTTTGTGAAATTCACCGATAACCAAAATATAATGATCACTAAGAAGCAGGAATTTTGTTTTTTTTTATTTCAAACAACACCATCATATATAGTTTAGATATAAATATTATTTACCTAACAGTAAGTTAATTGTTAAAAAGTAATTACAGAAATTGTACAAAAAATTCGAGGACATAATTGTCATCATAAACAAAATTATAGACCACTTCAAACAATTAAAATGTAGTGCACATAACAAATTTTGTAAAGAAAATATAATTAGCCTTTATCCTCGAGCTAGTTTTGACCCTTCCACTATACTCCTTTCAAATGGCTACATATATGTCAATTCATTGAAATTGAAAGGTTATTGTGTTGGTCTGTGATCGAGTGAGACTCTAAATTCTTAATCTGTCGAACCTTTACTACTTTTAACTACATTTTTCCTGTTAAAAGAACGCGCATTTCCATATAATCTTTCTCAAATTCACATTCGCTTAAAATAATAATAATAATAAATAAATAAATCATCTTCTTTTCTCTCTTTCCGAAACGTATTTAAAAATTCTGCATTTCGTTTGAATGTCCCAAATACAAAAGTGATCATACAATTTGGTCATTTTCCAAGCACAATCTCCTTTCATAGGTTTTTCAAGTTATCTTCCCTCACAAATAATCCATGAAAGCCATATGGCACCCGTTGGGGCAAATTCACGGCTGCTATAATTTCTAGAGTCGCTGACTTTGCATCCATCACCAAAAACGTCGATTCCTTAGTATTCTCATTATGCACATAGCTCACAAGATATCCATCATCCTCGTCTAGATTTGGATTATTTTGCTCCTTTGCCACAAAAAATGGTTCCCCGCCATAGCATCCGGATTCATAGAGACGGCTAGCCACTACGCAGTCGTGGCTATCTTGGCCCGACAGTGATACGTCTAGTTTCACCACTCCAGATACTTTCGGCATTGGGTCCCCAATTGATGCGTATACATACCTACCAAAAAAAGAAAAAGGAAAAAAAGAAAATAAATAGTAATTAAGTTGTTTGAAAATAAAAAGTAATTAAGTTGTTTATCTTTGAGAAATTAATTTGACAATATACAAGCTGAATTTAATCAGGCGTTAGACGTCTAGCGCCGTTAAGACACCAGAACCACTATTGGTCTCTTCCATAGAACTCATGTGAATACGTGACACATCAGCGTTTGGCGTCATCATAATGTCTTACTCTTGATTGAGACTGATATATAAGCTCTTAGATGAGATAATTCAACAGTATATGTGTACCTGTTTTTCATCCCCAAGTAAGTTGGATTGATCACCCCAAATTCAAGGTTTCTTGTCGACAATGGATGCCGTGACACAACCCTGGTCTTGAGGTCGATCTTAACCTTTTCAATTGATGAATGGATTAAATCCATACGCTCTATGCAATGCTCTAATCTTAATATATTAGGTGCCACCAAGACTATTGTATCTCCACCATTTTCTTCCCATGCATTAATTGCATGTAGGATATTGAATCCGGGTACGTTGAACCACTTCGTCTCTGTCTCGTCCTTGGCGTACCTTGTAATAACGCCGAGTCGTGGAACTTTACTCCAATCCATGCCTATTAGCGGTCCCAACCCGAAAATCACATCTAATGGTCTCATTCCTAGTTGTATTTCAGGAAAGATTGCGTAGTTTTTGGTAATGGCAAAGTCATGAACAAATGATGGACTTGTCATGGAGAATATTGGAACATCATCTTGTTTCTTTCCGTTGGCATCGAATCGGAAAAAAGTCAAGAACGGCCTTATGGCGCTATACCGAAATGCAAAGGTCTCTCCGGTGTCTGGATCAGTCTTGGGATGTGCTGTCATGTTCGTAACAAGCTTACCGTTGAAATCACAACGGCCTAATGTGATTATGTCTCCTTCTTGAGTCACTTTTATGGCATAGGGAAGGTCAGACTCACCTAATGCATAGAGGGAGCCACCAAAAAATGCCACACTTGTATTTGCAAGGCCAATGCCACTAGTGTGAGTGTACTGACCGGTTAGCATGCGGGCAGCCGAAACTGTCCCCCTTGCTACACAGGCCATCAAGCTATTGAAACCCGAAAAGACATGGGGAATTACTTTAGAGCCCATCTCATGTTCGAGCATATACCTATATGTTTTGACATAACGGCTACAAAATGTAGCTTTGCCTTGGGAGATTTTGATTGAGTGAAGCATTCCATCACCATCGAAGGAATGGTAAGGACCACTGGGGAGGAACTGAGGATTTGGACCATTGCGAATATATACACCGTCAAGACAAGATGGAAGAGAACCATCCAAGACTTCACATTCGGTTGGAGAAAGCTCGTCCACGGGAGCAAAATTGCCCGAGAGGACATATCTTGGATCGGTAGAGGGACGAAGGGGAGGGTCAATGAATTTGGTTATGAATTCATCTAAAGCATCAAAGATCATTGATGTATTTATTTTCAATCTTGATGGTGCTTGTTTCTTTAGAAGGTGAGCTGCTGAACTTGTTGTGGCTGTGGTCACATCGTCGGTGGCGGCGGAGGTGGAGGTGGAGGAGGAGGAGGAGGAAGCGTCAATTCTAATTGATGAAACATTTAGAGAATTTGGGAGGTGGGATGATGAAGGTTTGCGTTTAGGCATATGAAAGCATGTGAATTTTTGATGATGTGATAATTTAGGGAGGAGATGGGATGAAATGGCATCCATTTTCACTGGATATAAACCCACAAAAGTATAACAGTTGATTTATAAAGGCTGCTTAAGTGATGCATCAACTTTAGTAGTGCTATATATACTACCACCGGTACTCAACAGAAAAAATTCAACTATTCTAATTAAGATTACCCTATTATGGTATTCTAAAATCAATCAAGATTCTACACGTAGGATCTAAGGTCCCACATAGAATTAAATGAATAATCTTTTGAGTTGAGTTAATTAACCATGATACTCAACCTCAAGAAAGCACGAATAAACGTAGGGGATATTTTAGGTTACCATTTCTGTACATAAATGAGAATAAAGAAGTTTTTCTCCCCGAGAACGACATCCTCTCTTTTGTTTCCGATCTCGCGACTCGCATAATTCTATTAGATTCTAGTCAAACTAATCACATTTACATACATGACAGGACACGTACGCATACACGACACAAATCTCAACAATTCATTTTTAAAAAATCTAATTTCATTTTTAAACAAAAACACTTTGTGAACACCAAGATGAATCTCATAAGCCACATATCCAATACTTCTAGATTCTATGTGCATGTACGCATAGCGCTAGTGCAATGAGGCGTAGATGAGGTGACTGCCTCAAGACCAAAACCAAAAAGAATCAATTTTGGTTCGTTACATATTTCATAATCACTTGTATAGTTTTAAGTTTTTATTTTGCAAATTAGAATAACAGAATGATTTGTTTTTCATAATAATGATTAGTATTACAAACTGACATTTAATTGCCAAGACTGATGCATGTAGTCTAATGGCATACACGTGAGTTTCCCATACTCTTAACCAAGGTTCAATTGGTCTATGGGTGCGCTTTCATGAAACCTTGCCTTGGCTCAGGAAGAAACCGAACTAGCATTAATTGTACACGCATAGTGATGTAGACTCTCAGTGGGCGTGTAGCTGGAAGACGGTCAAAGGGAACTGAAATACTAAAAAAACTTTTTAAATATTTCAAATGATAAAAAATGATTTTTTTCGAAAACTGGGGTAACTGAGAATCAGAGTGACGACCCCTAGATCTACCTCACAGAAGCGTGAACGAATGGTATTATTCAATTGATACAAGCGTGAACAAACAGTATAGTTCAAATACAATTCGTTTACGCTTCTGCTTAACTACGCCTTTGGGCCATGATCGTGATCGTAGAAAGACCACATTCGTAATAAGACACGAAACTTTGCATCACTAAAAAATGATATATATTTTTCTAGTCGGGTTAGACATTATTTGCACGCTTTATATTTCTGGGACCCAACTTATATACGACATTGAAGAGCTAATTATACAACATTGAAGGGTTAATTATACGACAACTTCATGTGACCGTTTCGGACCCAGTCTGGGGGCGAGAATGCAGTAAATTTGTCTGATTTGATACAAATCAAGACAAGTGGACCGACCCTAGAAATGATTTAACACTAGGCTTCTAGTTTCGTAATGATAACAGGCAATAATAATAAAAAGTTTCAACAATTTTCTAGCTAAAATTATAAGAACTGTAAAAGATGAAAATGCTACCTGAGCACTGTATTTATATATTAAAATTAAAATGAGCAACACTTACAATAAGTGGACCCCATTGCATATGGGACCATCCATGCAGGGGTGTTCATTTTAATATTTAAATGGGTGCTCGTGTATAAAGCTCGCGTTCCGCTAGTTTCTTGTTGACTATTTGTGACTTTAAGGCTAAATAGTATTTTCTTTTATAAAAATAAAAAGTTAAATATTATTTTAGGGTTTGCGAATTGTCTATCTTCCTTGGCTTAAGGTAGTAGAGTAAGAGTAAATTGTAATAGACTTGTCCCTATCAATCTATACGATTTTTGAATTTAAGCATGAAATTTTTTAAGGAAATTCTCGACTAGGATTTGCCTGCAACTGCCACGTAAGAGATTTTTTGAATTGAGTTTAGAATTCAGAAGGCTCATGATTTTGTTTTATGAAAAATTGATTTTGTGAAAAATGATTTTAGAATTAATGAGTATTTAAAAAGTAGTTTGGAGAAATGTGAAAATGATTTTGAGAAATTTGTGGTTGAGAAAGAAATTTGAAAAGAAATTAATTATCAAAAGACAATTCCACGTCAGCCCTTAATAATTAGGGCTAATTTCCCATTTCGTCCACAACTTTTGCCTTTAGTATTGTCTGGGTTCCTAGCTTTTTTTTCGACTTGTTGAGTTCCCAAGCTTTTATTAATTAGCAAAAAATTGCCCGTTTTAATAGTTTCTATCAAGTTAACCGTTAATGGCCAAGAAAATTTACCTCTATATCCGTAACTCATTAAATTAAAATAATATATATACATATATAGCACAATAATACTATCTTCATCTTAAAAAGATCGTCTAATTTTTCTTTTTCGTCTATATCAAAATATGGTTCAATTTTCTTTTTAAAAAATACTTAAAATATTAATTTTCATATATACCCCTATTTAATGTGTATAGTTATAAAAAATAGAATTATTAAATTGGAATATAATTAATAAATAAAATGATATAATTAGGAAATCCACTACTAGAAAACAAGGCATCACTAATCGAAATTTTCCAACGGATGTACATCCGTCGGATCCGTCAGAAATTTATGATAGAACAGTCGATATGTCAGAAATTTCCGACGAAAAAAAGGTCCATAGGAAATTTCCAATGGCTTTACACTTCTTCCAACGACCTAAAGGATGCCATCGCAAATTTCCGATGGAAAAAAAATGTCGTTGGAATTTTCCGACAACAATGGAAGCCGTCGGAAATTTCTGACTGAAAGTATCCGTTTCCATCGAAAATCTCTTTAAAAATATATTTTAATTCTTCTTTATAAAATCTTGAAAATTTTCTTTCTATATTATACTAAATATTGTTAATTAAAAATTTTTTTTAATAAGTTTGAGATAAGTTTTATTTTTTAATTACAATAATAATTAATCCAATTACTTTATTAATTAATATTCACAATATTCTATAATATAAATATACATTAATTTTTAGACTGTAAAAAATATCTAGAAGATATGTTAACTTTTTTTGCAAACTTGAAGATATGTCAACTGATATATAGCAGTAAAATTTTGCTCTAAGTTTAAAAACGTTATAGAAAATTAAAAGTGTTACTAATGGTCAGTAACCGTTAGATATGAAATAAGATATGATTTATGTTTTTGTATTCATAATTAAAAGTACAAACTAAAGTTAGAAAAAAAAAATCAAAAATAGTTGTAAATAAAATTTTTGTGGTTAATTTTCTCATATATGTGATCCGTACACTTGTCTTATAAAAAGGCCAATTCCACACATTCAAATATTGTTCGGCAATTCATTTGGAAAAACATATAATATGAAATAAATTTTATGCGAATGTGCTTACCCTGTGAAAAAAATATAAGACAAAAAAACTTTAATCTTTCATTGGTTATTTTGTGGTTAATGTTTAAAACAACAACTGTAAATAACATTTTCTTATTTATTTTATTAGTTTAAAAAATTCACATAAATCACATTCTTGCTAAATAGAATCCAATAAATATTAGTAAACCATCTTTTATTATTTTTAGTTTTAATTAACAATGAATATATAAATGTAGAAAACTAGGGGCAAAACATTACTATATTATTAATGATACACACAAATAAATTTGAGTATAAATGACATATTTATTATAATAAAGTTTAATAAAATAATAAATAATATATAAGTCTAATATTTAAAAAAGAAAATTCATCATTTTTTATGTTAACAAAATTGCTAGAAGATACTTTACATAAATTTTGGGACAACACATTCATAAGAATACAAAAATAGCCTGCTAGTTGGGGCCTTACTTCCCAACCTCAGGTCCAAGTTTCGAGTCTTCTCTGCAATTCTTGAAAAGAATTAATTTGCGGCGAGTTTGGGCTTGGGTTGTGGGTCAAACCCATGGAAGTGGGAGTGGGCTTATGGGTTTAGGACCGGGTCAATGCAACGTCCTATCGTTCACGGTTTGGACAAAAAAAAATTTATTTATTATTTTCCAACGGAGATAAATCCGTCAAAAAATTTCCGACGGTCTTCCAACGGATATGGCCGTTGGAAATTTCCGTCAGATAGTATTCGTCGGAAATTTCTGACGGATACAAAATTCTGTCAAAAAGTATTATTGAGCAGCGGATCGCTAACGGTTTTTCCGTTGGTAAAGGATGTTTCCGACGAATTTCTTAGTCTCACCAACGTAAAAGGCCATCAGTGATGTTCTGTTCTCTAGTAGTAAAGATATTAAAATTTATTTTTTCAATACTATTAAATGAATTTTTCTTAATTTATGTGAAAAAAGAATACGACTACTTTTTGGGACTGAGATATTATTATAGATTTACCTGTTAGAGGAGGGTGTGGTTCATAGTTTACGCTCCTAGAAATAGGAATATTATAACCCACAACTTGGCCTCTTATGCTTCTAAATCTAATTGTAATTTATTTTGGACGGATTGCGTGCCCTCTTCATTCCAGGTTGGGTGAGAGTGATGGAACATTAAATGAATGATTGAAAGATATTTTCCCTTGCGAAAAAAAAAAAGAATTAAAAATAAATAAACAAACAAAATTTCACACAATGCTCATTCTTCACATCTAGTATTAAACTCAAAGAAAGATCAAATGTTGACTTTTCCACCCGAAACCAAAGGTTGATAATTTTATTATAACACTTCTTTTAAGCCCTTTCGTATCACAACAAATTTCTTTCAATTATCCAAAAACTGGCCCTTCCACCATGGACGGACTGCAGATCCAATAAGGGGGCTGCATAGATTATAGTCTGGGTTGTTTTTTTTTTTTTTATAAATATTATCTAAGAATTTCTTTCCTGATATTAATATTTTTCTCTTAAAAACAAAACTGATGAGACATGCATGGGACCAAAGATGTTACGTCTTGTTAAAATGTGGATGCTAAACACTGAATTTTCTATAGAAACAATCGGAGCCGGATCCCCAGTAATAGCTCGCTAGCTCACCTATGTCATGTGAGGTGGCGAGATGTGATTAGAGATCGGCCTCTGAAATCAGAGCCTAATCTGTTTATATAAGAGGACTCTTCTAAATACCCTCCCATATAGAGTTTGGTAAACCATCATTGTCTTGGAGAAGATAAACAAATAGAGTTTTGAATCACGGTATTTGAACATGTATGTGAATAAAAACTACGGTAATTATATTACCACTCCACAAATTGTTTTATACACCACAGTCTTAAATACTTTTATTGTTTACAAAAATGGACTTAAATAAAATTACCTAGATAACCCTTTACACTCCAAGTTACTTTCCGCCAGTATATTAATTCTTATTCTTATGTGCACCACGTTTTCTAATTGACAATAAATTTCACAGTTTTCTGGGAAAAAAATTGCCCTTTAATTCTTGTGTAAACTACTTTTTTGAAAAAAAAATAATAATAAATAAAGAACCTAGATCAATCATCAACTCCACAGTTTCTCGAACCAAAAAGAAAAAGAAAAAAATGATAATGAAATTGGAAGAAGCATTAGTTGCACTGGCCAAACTCCCGCCGCCCCTCTTCTTCGTCCTCCAACCACTTTCACCATCGGAGATAGAGAAAATCAAACCGAACAAACCAAGAAGACAAAGCCAACTTATTATTATTCAATGGATTTTGGTTCCCCAATATATTTTGCGAACACTATCGTTGTCTAAATCTAAACAAATGACTGTTGCTAATTTGTTAAATTGAATATTGCAAGCATCAAGATTTTTTTTTTGTGTATGCCTCCACCTCCTTAGTAAACGCTATTTGATATAGTCAACAAGGTTGTTAAAATCGCGATCCAACTCATAGAATCGTACGATTTTACGATTCAAAGCCAAGAAATCGATCCGAATCACATGCAAAATCGTATATTTGTAGAATCATTTTTGAATCGGAATGGAATCGCATGGAATCGAGATTTGGGCCGAGTCAAACGATTCTAGCAAATTATGAAATTGGACCAATTTTCTTTGATTAGTTTGGAAATTGGGCTTGTCCGGTTGTCTTTTAGGCCCAAAATTAAAAGAAAAAATAGCAACCACATGGAAACCCTACCCCAAAATGGAGATCAATTTGTCTGTTCCAAAGAGGCAAAGGCGATATAGAGCATAGTGTAGAGGCTACAAATGAGGAACAAGAACTAAAGGGTAAGGACTAAGGAGTGAAGAAGAAGAAGAAGAAGAAGAAGAAGAAGAAAGGGGTCTTTGAACGGATTTTTGTGTTCTTTTCTCCATTGTCAATTTATTGTTTCAAACTTTTCCTCACGGGTTTTTCGTTGTTGGCTTGTTTACAGCTTCCAAGCTTCATCTTCTCTGGATTTCTGAACTGTGGATATAATATTGAAGGTTGAAGCTATCGATTTGTCTGTATTTCACGAATTAACTCTTTTGATATCATAAGAAGTGAACGGTAAGTACTAAGTAGATTATGCATTCTGATTTTCTTCTTTCTTTAGAGTTTGGACACAAGACAATGCAAGTTTTAATTGTTGCCTATGTATTCTGTTGAAAGTTGAAAACTTGAAACTTAGTAGCCATGTGAATTATTGTGGTTTTTAATTTTAAGTTCTTGGTTCTTCTTAGCTTTTTTGGCAGATTTTTAAGTTGGATATGATTTAACTTTAAGCCTACTTTTTAATTGCTGCCTATGATTGTCATCTTGTCGATTTTTGATGCATTTCAACTGGTAAATTGGTGATTAACCGATTATCTAAGTATATTTACTGATTGGATTATCTAACTGATTGTAAACCTTGTTTAAGACTTCATATGTATGGTTTTAAGCTATTGTTTGACTTATTATTGTTAATTTGTGGCTTTTTCTATTTTTCCCAATTTTTTGGTAATTTTTAATTGATTTTTCATAGAATCTTACAATTTACGATTTGATTCATTGATCTGATTTTCAAAACCTTCGGCCAATCCGATCAAAAAATACGATTTTAACAACCTTGGTAGTCAATAAACTACATTGCGATGTTTCTGAACACATGTTCCCACCTCTTGTGGTTCATGGTTTTATGTTTCTCTTGTGAGTTTGTTGAGCGGCTAGTGACCGTCATCTTTCCGGTGGCGGTGTTTCCAATTTAGGGTTTTATTTTGATTTCGGGTAGTGGATCAGCGGTAGTTGTTTTTTTGGAAGCACATTAGGTGCATAGATCAGTCGTGTACAGATCGGTAGTGAAATTTTTGCCCTCTTCTTTAATTTTTCACTTTCCATTTTCCGTTTCATTTTGTCATGACTAAAGTGGTAAATTAATTGTGGTTTATCTATAAAAAAATGTATTTAATTTGTAGTCAATATATAATGTGGTGTAATAAATAAATTTTGTAGTGACAATATAATTGCCCTAGAAATTATTAAAAAAAAGATTGAAATTATGTTATTACCCTTACACAATTCAAGGGAATTAATTGAAAGTCACTTTAGAGGTGATAAAGTAATTTAAACTCCTTTTTGTCACAGTTTTTGGGCTAATTGGCGCTATCTAACCCTAAGCTATCACATTTTTGTGCAATCTAATCCTATTTTTTGAAATTTGGTAATTCTAACCTCAAATCTCACATCTTTGGTGCAATTTAATCTTTTTAGTTTAAAGAGACTATTATACCGTTAAATTTTAATTGTACTAAAAATCATAAATTAAGAAATAGATACATAATTTAAAAAAGCATAATTTGGTTATATTTAAAAAAAATCAACCAATGAGAACTTAGAGATGTGTGTTAGATTGATCTGCTTCACAATCTGCCTAAAGCGTATAGGGTGGACCGAATCAATGTGTTAGTCAGGCGATGTAGATCAAATTTTAGATCGGTCTATCAATCTATTGATTATTATTTTTTTCATTTAATAAGTGTTTTCTCATTTATTTTATAATTTTTTTATTACTTTTAATGAAATAGTTATTGAGGATGGATCAAGACAAACACGTCCGGCCTATCATACTCAGCGGGATTGTGGACCCTAAAGATATTTCTTCATTTATGTGTGTCACCATTGAGTTCACGGAAAATCGGGCATTTTTTGTCATCATTATATTAGATATGTATTTATAGTGTTTCAATGAAGTTGATACAAACCCGTCTGAATGAAGAAGTATCATTATAATCCGCAATCCTGTGGAACGTGATAGATCAAAAGTGCCTACCGCAATGACTATTTAATTAAAAGTAATAAAAATGTAAAATGAATGAGAAAAAAATTAAAAATGAAAAAAAAAGATCGGAAAATATATCAATAGATGGATAAAAAATTCAATCCCACATCATCCTACCTACACATTGAATCAGTCCACTTGATACTGTGTAAGTGGATTGTAAAGCGAATCAATGCAACACACCGTCATACCTAAACTCTCATTAATTGATTTTTCTCAAATATAACAAAGATATGTTTTTAAATTTTTTTATATATTTCTTATTTATTAATGTTTAGTTCAATTAAAATTTCAAGGTATTATAGTATTTTTAAATTAAAAAGATTAGATTGCGACAAAAATGTGAGATTTTAGATTAGAATTGCCAAGTTTAAAATGTTAAGGTTAGATCGATATAATAATATGAAAGGTTGGGGCTAGATAGCTCCAATTAGCCTAGTTTTTGTGCAAGAAACCATATTCATACCACACTTTCTACGAATCAAACCACATCTTATTTGCACTAAATATCTTAAACTATATCTTTATTATATTTGTGTTACAACTTTTTATTTTCATTGCATTTTTACCTCAACTTTCTATTAATAATGTATTATTCCGTTAATAACTTTTCTCTTTCAAAAATTTTATTAATCTATTTTAAATTAATTAGAATATATCTAGTCGAGGTTTTCTAATAAGCTAGATCTAACTCCTCATACGAAGCCAGATTACCAATTAAAAGTCATAGAAGTTTTTCTAACGCATGTGACCTGGCTTATTTTGATTGGTAATCTGGCTCAATACAATGAGTCAGATCTAGTTCACTGGAAATTTACATATTTTGCCCCCTTTGATTTCCTTTATAATTTTCTTACCCATTTAAAAATATTTAGAATTTTTTTAACAAAATTTTAGGTACGAAATGTTACAAAAAAAGTAATAAGTGATAATTAAAGTGGAACAATTAATAAATGAAAAGATATAATTGACAAATGGTGTTAAAATTTAATTTTTTAATACTACTAAATGAATTTTTCTTAATTTATGTGAAAAAAAGGAATAGAATTATTTTTTTGATATGGAGATAGTATTTAAAAACACCCTATTCATCCCACATCCCACCCACCCCAATGCTTTCCGAAGTGGCAGCACTCCAGCGACCATTGGTTGTCATTTCCGGCAAAAGAAGGGGAGTAAATCCCAATCATGCAACACCGTAGGGATTCTGCCCCCTCCTTCTAACCATTCCAACAGCCAAAGGAGGATCCCCCTAGTGCTAGCCATTTCAGCTGTCGGAAATGGCGCCACTCCAATGGTCAACTAGCCTCCAGAGTACTGCCACTTCCGATAGTATTGGTGGGGATAGGGGATGGTGGGGTGTTTTTCTACTTTTTAATATTATTTTGTTATTTTTTCATTTTAATTTGATGAGCTAGGGATATAAAAGTAAATTTGCTAGGTTGTTAATGATGAAATTGACAGAACTATAATAAGGATGATTTGTACGAATTAATGAAATGTTGCGGATCCAGCATGTTGAAAAAAAAAAGGTTAGAGATCGAACTGATACTAAACACAAAGATTGAGGACAAAATGTGAAATTAACCCAAATAATTACTAGCTAGTTGCTCATTATGGATTAATTCTTGGTTTTTGATTTTGTGAAATATAATAGTTTGTGGTTTCTTATTGGCAATAAATCTATTTTTAATCATTGTAAATAGATTTCAGAAAAAAAAATTCGATTTCAAAATATATGACAAAATAGAAATTCCAAATGATTCCGTGCACAAGCTATGTTATTTTAGCCTTGAGTTATTACTGTAATTTTTGCACTTATCTTAACCATTAGAACTAAAATTTTATCATTTATTTTGAACGATTTTCTACTTGATCTGCATATGCATATTTTTGTTTATTTAAGATTTGGATCCAATTCCACATCCACATAATCGAAAAAGAAAGAAAGGAGAAAAAGGACCAATGTCATGGGCTTTGAAAATTACAGAGAATTTCCATGTCAAAGATTGGACTATCACCATTAGTTCACTACAGTTACAAAAGAGCAAAACGCTTGGTACTATTCATAAGAAATTATGATGATTAAGACATTCTGATGATGTAATGACGATTTTTTTCTTTTTTTATTTTATCCTATTACTAGTATAACATATGTGCAATGTACGGGTAGAAAAAAAAGTTTGAAATTTAACTATGTAAAAGTTCTTTAATGAATTTGCAATAGTTGAACATATTCTAAAAGTGTAAAAACACAATGTATGTAACATTTGAGGAAATAGCATCAATGGTAGTATACATCTAATATACTTACATTGAAAAGACAATCTATATTCATTCTACAATTCACATGATAATCAGCGTTTTATATACAATCTTCTTTCTCCTTGTACATATACATCAGTGAAAGAGGTATATTCTCAATATTCAAAATATTCGCAGCTGCAAATTCAACTAAGAATTTATAAAAGAAATAATGGATACTAAAATATCAAAGCATAGTCACATGGGAGTAAAATTTGATTACCTGAACAATAAATTCATAATTTCTGATGATGGAATGACCTTGTGTCAAAATAAAATTCATTTAGATAATGTGTAAAAAAAATTCACAGCAAGATATAAGTAGGATTACATCATTTAATAGAAGAACATTATTAAAATAAATTAAGTACTCGAAAAGCAAGAAAGTCCAATTAATTGCTCTTTCCGTTCCAATTATTTGGTCTAATTTTTCTTGTTGTGATGTACCAAATATATGGTCCCTTTCTATATGAAAATATTTAACTCACATTACAAATCTAATAATATTTAATATTTTAATTATTATTATTAATAATTTTAAATTTTATCATTAGATCGGAAGAGATTAGGAACATGAATCATAAAATGTGCCTTTCTAGCTAACACACATTTTTTAATCTTTGTAAAAAAATAAATGGTATCAAATAATCAAGATGGAGGGAGTACGTACAAATTTATTGACGGTCCTCAACAAGTACACCTTGGGTGACCTTAGTGATAAAATATTGATGTAATTAATATTTAATGCTATTAACTAATTAATAATTATTAATATTAATTTCTACGTGATAATATTATTAGTAAAATATTACACTCATAGAAGAAGATCAGGTTGTGAACAAATAGTCTTTAAATTGCTGCAGATTTATAGAATTCAGCATAAATATGCCCTAAATCACAAAAAAAAAAGGAGGCAAATGAAATTTCATCACATATCCGTAACTTTTGGACATTTTTTGATTTCTCAAACTCAAAAAGAAATAAAAAAATCAGCAGAGGAGATGTAAATCAACGATTCACAAGAGGAAGAGAATGGAAGTGAAGACCGTAATTAACTACATGACAGTCACAGAAAATGAGACTTTCAAAATGTTATTTGCTAAGATTTATACTTGAATGACTTGATGGTAGAGACGAAAAAAACATAGTTTATTAAATTAGGAGATTTTGGTATAAAGATAAATTGAATAAATGTTAATATGGAGATTGAAGATAATTGAGAAAGAGAATCAAGGGAGAGAAAGGTAAAAACATGCTGGCAAGAGGGGGGAAAATGGGGGAAATGACGTCATTACTGACATCAGCAGTTTAGGCGGGAAAACCGGATTAGATTTCTTTTAATTTAGAGAGATATATATAGATATATATTATTTGATTTTCGCCCTTTTTTGGATTTATTTTGGGTACACAAGTTTTTTTGTTGATTTTTTTGGCCGTCTTTTTAATTTTTTCCTCTTTTTTTTTTTGTTTATTTGTTTGGACAAAATGAATATCTATTTACGTTTCTATACATTCACATGTTTACAATTATCAAATAGGGGCTTTGACCATTTTCATTATAAAAGATAAAAAGTTGTTTGTTGCATTTTTATGTCATTTTTTTAAAACTCTTATTTTTGATAAAGTCATTTTTTATTCTATATGTATTATGTCAATTAAATTTTGATTTCTTTCTTCCTTTTTTTTTGGGCCTTCTTTTTGATTTTTTACTTTTTTGTTGAGTTTATTTGTTCAGCAAAAATGAATATCTATCTATGTTTCTACACATACACATCTTTTTGAAGTTATAAAAGCTAAAAAAATTGTTCATACTCATGCACCTTTTTAGGAAAACTCTTATGTTTTATAAGGTTATTTTTTGTATTCTATATATATTCTATTAATTAAATTTCAAATAATATGTATAACTTGGTTGCTAATTTATTTCTTTTGATTATAATAAAATAATTAGTATCGCAAATTTTCAAATAAATTTGTTTAACTAATGCGTAACACCATAAAAATTTATAAGTGTTTTTCTATAAAATTACAGACATTTTGGAATTTTGTATAACTTTCAAAGAGTCATTTATTAAAATAATATTTAGATGATTTTATTTTATAATAATAAGATTAACATTGGCTAGGATAGTATATTTTATCATGGGGTACAAGTCAAATAAAAAAAAGTTACACTACAACGTAGTCGTTATGCGAGGAATTTAAAACTTAAAGTGTGCAATTTTCTCTCAACAACATTAAAACCCGATCAACCAAAATCCGTTTACTTTGTTATATGGTCAATTAAAACGTAATGTAGACTTACATGATAATAGTTGATGATCTAAAAAATTTTTTATAAGTGTTCTTTTATAATTCGTAAAATTTATTAGAAATTGGGAAACTATTTTCTTGACATTAACATAATTAACATAAATCTCATAACAAAATGTGCTGTTTTAACAAAATTAGCCTCAAACTTATACTAGAGACCTGGCAGAGAGATCTCCACTAGTATTATTGAAAAGTCAAGACGAACGAAAGAAATCTTGGGTGGTCACGTCGGCGTTGTCTAGGAGGCTGAGCCCAATTATAGGATTGAATTACATTATTATTATTATTATTATTATTATTATTATTATTATTATTTAAAGGAAACAAAAGAAGAAAAAGAAAAATTTGGACACTTCCTATAGCACTGTATATTTCCAAGAGGCTCCGTCCAGCAGCCGAGACGGAGAAGTCGTGCTTTAAAAAAAAGGAGAATTGATGTGCGTTGTCGGCTTAAAAAAAAAAACATGGAGCTTTCTTGCGGGATCTATCGTTGTTCGGGTGATTATTTCTAATTTATATATTCATTTTTATCTACTTAACATATTAGGCTGATTTCATTTTGTTGAGAGTTGAGACAACGATGCAGACATAATTGATAGATTTTATTTTAAATTCTAAATTTTTATTCTAAATCTAGTCATACATTTATTCCTATAGTGTATTCAACTTATGTAAATTCACGAGAAATCGAGACGCAGTTCGCCAATTTAGCACTCAATATGAAACACAAATTACACAAAAGATAAAGATACACTCTTATGATTTGTTCTCACATAAATAATTTCTAATTCTTGAATGCAGTCGATTATGCTGAAATTCATATAGAGATAATATTTAGTTTTAATTAAATGGGTATGTCCAGTTTTACTGAAGACAAGATATCAACTACATTTGTGAATTGTGAAGACGATTGTGAATCTAAGATAAGATAAGAATCACTACTTGGCATGCAGGATTCAGACGATCAAATATTATTGAATCTACAGTTTCATCGCTTCTTTATTTGGCTAAGTTTTCTTCATCATATTTTTCCCGGCTTGTTGATTTAAATTCATGAACTTCTAAAATCAAATTTATATAATTCAGTTAAGGCCAGGATAATTTGGATAAGACGATCTGACCATGTGCAAATATGTTCCATTAATATATTGTAATTTGTAGGAATTTTATTTTGTCTTCACGAAATGTTACTATCTATTGTCAAAAAAAGGTATGTAATTATATATGTATATATATGTGGTACACATTCAAGTTACAAGTACATCCACACTTATAGTCTAAATGTGTGTTACGTATGCACGCAAATATGATAATATGTCTGCGTGCAGGTAAAATAAAAGCTTAGTTGTAATTTGATATTGTTATCTCTAAAATAAATTATATGTAGGGCGTTCCAAGGTTTTTGGAGATCTCCTAAGTAACAACTTGTAAATTAAAATTTTATTGGTGCCTGAGCTAAAACTTATATTGCAAAGATTTAATTGTAGAAAATATTAACAAATTAATATATAAATATGATAGTCATATGAATTAAATTAATAACCAGTAATACTTAACAATGAACTTTTTAGATCTTCATCAACCAATAAATGTCACTTTTATGTATTTTATTATGTACTTAAAATATACATATTTGAACTTGCAGTAACATTTTTTTTTTTTGGATTCTTTTTTGTTGGGTCATGGTTTGGGCTTTAAGCAACCGCCTAGAAGACTGATATTGAAGCACGCTTTATATGTATCAAAATGTAGATATATTTTGTGTAATTATCACATTAGTCCTAGAAGTAGTATGTGTGTGTGTGTGTGTGTGTGTCAACTTATGAGATTGTACTTTGCATCTATAAATAAGTACTGCTGAAATTATATGAGTAAAATTGTGGTTCATTCTCATATTTTCAATACAATATTCTCTCTTTGCTTATGTTCTCTCAATTTAATTTATTTATGAGATTTCTATTGCAAAAATATTGTAATGTGTGATATTGTCATCTAGCATAGAGGAATATGTATTAGATGTAGATATGTTCTGTATAATTATTGTAATCATACAATCTCTAACACAATCCTAGTTGGATGCCGATACTTCGTACTCATTTGTCCATTATATATATATATATATTAGTTGAAACGATTATCGCGTGCTATGATTTTTCTTGTTATTATTATCAAATAAATGATAATTTTGCCTCTTCTATGAAAAATGCATTTTATGAGGAGAATATGTCATTGATAATGAAGTTTGACTGACAAGTCCTTAATTTATGTTAAAATAAAGCTCCCTAAACCAAAAAGCATTTTCTATTCTTCGAGAAACTTCAATGGTCGTCGTCGAGGATCAGCATTTCGAATGTCTCAATTCACAATGGAACTTTTATAATCCGTACTTGTTACCTCATAGGTTCTTAGAGTTCCTCTTCCCTTACAAACAATCCGTGAAAGCCATAGGGCACCCGTTGCGGCAACGTCACGGCCGTGACGATCTCCAAAGTGGCCGATTTGGCATCCATCACCAGAAATCTCGAATTTCCAGTATTCTCATCATGCACATATGTCACGAGATAACCATCATCCTCGTCCGCATTTGGATTATTTGGCTCCTTCGCCACAAAGAGTGGTTCCCCTCCGTAGCACCCGTGTCCATAAAACCGGCTAGCCACCACGCAATCTCGGCACTTCATTGAAGTTATATCTAGCTTCACTACCCCTGCCGTTTTTGGCATTAGGTCTTCGACCCCCGCATACACATACCTAGCAAACAAGTGGGAAAAATGTTTTTCTTTTAGTAAAGTAATTGTTAAAATAAATAAGTTTACGAGGAAAGTATTTTAGACGAGATGATTTAACGGAATACTTATTTTTCTTCCCAACATAAGCTGGATTGATCACACCAAATTCGAGGTTTCTTGTCGACAATGGATGCCGTGACACAGTCCCTGTCTTGAGGTCTATCTTAACCTTCTCAATCAATGAATGGAATAGGTCCATTCGTTCTATGAAATGCTCTAACGTTAATATGTTTGGTGCCACCATGACTATTGTATCCCCACTATTTTCTTCCCATGCATTAATTGCATGTAGAATATTGAGCCCGGGCACTTTGAACCATTTTATCTCTGTCTCGTCCTTGGCATAGCGCGGAATAACGCCGATTCGCGGATTTCTACTTTGGTCTACACGCAATGGCGATCCCGACCCGAATACCATATTCAATGGTCTCACTTCTAATTGTATTTGTGGAAAGATTGCATAGTTTTTAGTGATGGCAAAGTCATGAACAAATGATGGACTTGCCATGGAGAATATTGGAACATCAGGTTGTTTTATTCCGTCGTTATCGAATCGGAAAAAGGACAAGTACGGCCGCATAAAGCTGTAACGGAAGGCGAAGGTTTCGCCGCTGTCTTGATCAGTCTTAGGGTGTGCTGTCATGTTCGTTACAAGTTTACCATTGAAATCACAGCGACCTAATGTGATAATATCCCCGTCTTGAGCCATTCTTATGGCGTAGGGAAGATCGGACTCGTCTAATGCATATAGGTTTCCACCAAAAAATGCCAAACTTGTGCTTGCAACGCCGAGGCCGTTAACGTGAGTGAATTGACCAGTTAGCATGCGGGCTGCCGAAACCACGCCACGTGCTAGGCAGGCTACCAAGCCATTGAAACTCGAAAAGACATGGGGAATTATTGAAGACCCCATCTCACGTTCGAGCATATACCTATAAGTTTTGACATAACGGCTACAGAATGTGGCTTTGCCTTGTGAGATTTTGATTGAGTGAAGCATTCCATCGCCATCGAAGAGGTGGTGAGGTCCTTGGGGAAAGAATTGAGGATTTGGACCATTGCGAACATATACACCATCTAGACAAGGTGGAAGAAAACCTTCCAAGATTTCACACTCGGTAGGAGAAAGCTCGTCTACCGGTGCAAAATTGCCCGAAAGGACATGTCTTGGATTGACAGAGGGACGACGAGGAGGGTCGATAAATTTGTTTATAAATTCATCTAAAGCGTTGAAGATCAACGATGTGTTACTTTCTGATCTTGATATGGCATTATCAGTCGAAGAAATGTCGATTCTAATTGATGAATCATGTAGGGAATTAGGTGTGTGAATTGATGAGGACATGGTCTTGGGCATGTGGAAGCAAGTGAATGATTTTTGATAATTTGGTAATTTAGGGAGGAGGTGAGAAGAAATGGCATCCATTTTTGGCGACTATGAACACTTGGTAGAATGACAATTTTGATTTATATATATAGGCTGGACCAATTTTGGGGAAAACAAAACAACAAACACTCGATAGAATAACAATTTTGATTTATATATAAAGGCTGACCGATTTTGGAGAAACAGGTCAAACACTCGATAGAATGACAATTTTGATTTATATAAAAAGGCTGACCAATTTTGGGGAAAACAAAAAAACACGAGTTAAAGGAGAAGAATGGAAGAAATGAGAAGCTGACCAATTTTGGGGAAAACAAAACAAACACAAGTTAAAGGGCAAAAATGGAAGAAATGAGATGATGACCCTTCACTTGTTTTGTATCAAAGACTGAAACAAATGGATTTTCTCAAAAGAATAATGCCATTCATCTAGGAAAGGCAACTGGGTGGGTTTAGGGCGAGTATGCCTTCCCCCATCTCCGCCCGATTAAGGAACCGAAAAAATTCCCTATTACCCACCCCGTTAATGAAAAAATCCTTAAAAAAAGGAAAAAAAAAAAAGGAACGGTGCGGTGCGGTGCAGTAAGGCAGTGGAGACTTGGGATTGGGTGGGACTAGTGGAAACTTGAAGTTGAAAGGTTTGAGTTGGATAGAGATAGAGACTAGAGGAGGGGAGTTGAGGGATTGGGTTTAATTTGTCTTTGAATTAATTTTCTTATTTTAAGAAAACTCAAATTTTGAATGAATTAATTATTAAAGTTAGTTAAAAATTTAACCAAAAGGGTACTAGTTGGGATGATTAAGGTTTATTGTTTCCATATTGGGTATTTAGGATCATGCCCTTACCAACTCACTTCTTAAGTTTAAATTTTTTCTCAAAAAATAAATAAATCTGGTATCAGGTCATGGTGGATTGGGTTGGGTTGGGGCGGCTAGTATCCGACATCGACCCGATAAGACTTTGGGGCGAAATCCTTCACCCGTGACCGCCCCAATACTTAACGGGGTGGGTGCAGGTATCCGCGAGTAACGGGTAATATTCGTACCATTACCATTCCTACATTGACCTAGACGGGAGGGTCTCCAGTACTCTAATTATTATATCTTTATTGGCCATTGAAAAATGAAGACCTTATGTATTTATACGTATCAGCTTATTCTCCAATGCAGTTATTATGCTAACTAGACTGGACATCCAGTCTAGATAAATAGCACCACTCTTCTAAAAAATATATGCAGTTGGGACAAATTGTAGAAAAGCTATTCTTTAAAAAATATCATATCAGTACCATTAATTCTTCCAACATTATTGTTGCTTTGTTTATTTACTTTGTGTTGGATTTCATTGGATGTAATTCTATATACATTTGTATTTGTATTACTTATACGGCATATTGTACTTGTAGTTAAAAAAAAAAATCATTAAGTGACATTCATAAAAGTTTATTATTAACCCAAAAATAAACCAAGAGCAGTGTAACGGAACTAATGTTCAATCCCTTAATTAAATTTGTTACGAAAAATTAATATATAATTCAATTCGGATAAAA
Organism: Nyctanthes arbor-tristis; assembly: GCA_963692815.1. NCBI lineage: Eukaryota > Viridiplantae > Streptophyta > Magnoliopsida > Lamiales > Oleaceae > Nyctanthes > Nyctanthes arbor-tristis. The sequence goes on along the minus strand of CAVNYN010271580.1, from coordinate 52,418 downwards.
CGTATATATCTTTCTTATAGATCAATTAGAATATATATTTTTTTTAAATCCCTTAAAAATTGGAATTAAAAAATGATCAATGGAAATTTCACACGATATACTCACTTTAGATTCATTAATGTTACACTCAAAGAAAGATCAAAGGTTGAGAACCTAGCATTTTAAATAATTATATTGCACGTTTTCATTGTTATTATTATTTTCTTCTAGATATTGCCTGTTAAGTTATTTCTAAATTAGTTGACATCTAACCATCTTGAGATTTTAAGTATAATTAACACTTCTCCTAGATCCTTTCGTGTCAAAACGAAATTTCTTTTAGTCAACTTAAATAGTTGAGATTCTTCTTTTGGATCGTTTGGGGTCAAAACAAAATTTCTTTTCGTCAACTTGGAAGATCTTAGCTCCGCCGCGACTACTCGTGAACTCAATTTTTCCCCATATATTAATATTTTTTAATTTCACCTAAAAATAAAAATGCTTACATTCGCATGGGATCAATTGATTATTTTGCGGTCCGGTTACATAGCATTATATATCTATCCCTTGTTAAGAAGCCGTATCGCTTGCGTGACCGAGATCTAATAAAAGATGCCCCACCAACAGGGGACCCGCTTTTGTTAGATTTCCGCTACGTAAGCGATCTATCTCCTTAACAGGAGTATTATCTATCTCCTTAGCAAATTTTAATTATTTTAAGCTCCTACCAATTGTATAGCGGCCAGTAGCACTATTCCATTATACGGACAAATAGCTTGTAAAGACACATGTCATACCAACATTGGTTTCATGAAACCAATGTATATCATGTGTCTGTCTAATGGCATAGGTGGCAGGAGAAACGGATTCTGGGATTCATGGAGTTTGGTGAACTATCAATGTCACCGTACAACAGTGTAGATCTCCTACATACAAAGAGCGCAACAAGTATAGGTTTCCCCTCACAATTTCCTGTCATATATGCGTACGGTAAATAATCTCACTATACATCTGGTGAGGCCGTGAGAGATCAATTTTGCTTCGAGAAGATAAAGCAAAGGGAGTACGACTACTTTTGTCCGTTTTAATTTGTTAGATATGTCTATTTTGGAGTGCTTATACAAAAAAATGTTTAAATACAGACGGAGAGATAGAGCAGTAAATATCAAACATTGATATGATTTACACAAAGTCTGGTGATATTATGATATTATACCACATCACTGTTATTTGTTACTTAAAATTTCTAGTGCTTGTATCCATGAGAATGGTTCTTAATCCTTCCATTTGCCATTGGTAACCATTTTTTATTTTAAATATACTTTTCTTGAATTTTTTATTTATCTTTTTTTCAACACTACCGCATCTTTTTATTTTCATCTAAACGTATAAAATGCCAGTTTTGTATTTTCCCGAGCATGGCTGAGGCGTGTTTAGAAAATGGGACCTTACATACTCAAATAATAAAAATCATTAATATGTTTGCTCGTGTGTATGTATGTGTGTATATATCTATCTATCTATATATATATATATATACACACACGATAAATAAAAAAGACAATCTCGCGAGTGACTAAAGCCTTATCCCTCAGTCACCTCACCTCTTCAATCAAACAATCTCACACACTGGGTTTTATTATTTTACTTGTCTTTTGAATGTACGAAGTAGGAAAATCACCTAGTCGATCTCGTCAATGTGGAAAGTGTATTTCTTTAGTTTAGACAAAAAGACCTAACTTCAAGTTTCCTGTTACCCATTATAAATATTTCTTTTAATGATTTGCATCGAAAGTTAGATCAGCTTACCTCAAACAATACATAATGGAACTAATATTGCAGACAAAAACTTCCACGCCAAAAACATAAATCAAAAACCTGTAATGAGTTCTTCTGAAATGAAGATCCTTACGGAAGTATACCGCAAGTATACCGCAAAACTGTCCAGAATAACGAGCTATAACATTTAGGAAAAACTCTGATGAACACAATATTTAAATGTTGTGCTAGGAGCAGCTTATTGTGTTCTGTTTCCTTTACGCCCCTTCCATTTATTTTCTTCTGCTGTAGTACTTCTGGTTCCTGAAGCAATCTTCTTGTTCATTGTTTTAGCGTTCCCAAATTTGAGTGTAACAACAGGCTTAATGTACAATAGTCCAGGAAACTGTCTTTTCTCCTTTGGAAGTGCTCGTAAGTGAGGCAACCAGTAAGCCACGAATTCTCCTTCAGGATCATAATTCTGGGCCTGAACACGGTAACATCTTTAGAATAAACAATAAATATCTGGTGCATATTTGACTCATGATTTGTAGTGTACTTGGTGGGTCTATAACGGTGCTCTTGAATTATAAGTGCTCAGGTGCACTAGAAGCTATTTTCCTCATACAATTGTTGATGTATACTCGTTATATATAAAAACTAAATTATAGATGATATTTAGTTCCCAAGTGTAAGCAGCTAAGCTAATCAAACAACAAGATGCATGTCTCCTACAGTGCTAAAGAAATGCTGAGATCTTCCAAGGCATTTTTTTTCCTTTTTCATTTGTTTTTCCTGTTTTTTCGTAAGTTCTCTCAGGATTCCAAATGATGCTCATCTTTTTTCAATTTTGTATGAGAAGTTGAGATTGGAGAGTAGGCGACGAATAATATGGTGGTAATTGAAACTAATGTTCAGACCAAGTAAATATAAGCTCACTCACCTGCTTCGGAATGCTGAAGTAGCGACCCTCTCTTGGGTCATTCCCAACTCCTTCAGAAGGAAGGCAAGGAAGTTAGAGCATTCAACATGCTAGTTTTCAGTTTCAGCGAAAACAGAAAAAAAAAAATGGAAGAAGAGAGGGAAGTAAGAAGGGGGGGGGGGGAAGAAAGAAAAGAAACTAAAGAATATAGCCCATTTCATAAATAGTAAGGAAATTGAATAGTCCGACGCAGTTTAAGAAGAAGAAGTTAAACCCTTCATAGAACTCTCAAATCATGTCTAAGAACATGGTAAAATTGAGATGTCAAGATTAACACATGGTTATTGATATGAAGACGCCACAATGTGCACAAACCCAAAATCAATTGAGTGCATAGTTGCATACAGCATTAAAGACAACATGAATGCATTTGATGGCAATGACATGGTGATTTACCTGCACCATAGGTCCAATTTCCATAATTGGAACATGGATCATAGTCCAAAAGGCATGTCTCAAACCATTCAGCTCCCATCCTCCAGTCAATATTCATGTCTCGTACAAGAAAGGAACATACGATCTGTGGAAAAAGGACAAGAGTAAAAATGTTCAGAGTTCACCTCACTTCAAAACCAGCATAATCTTTAAGTCCAAGTTTATAAGCCCTTTTATGATAGCATTGGGAGGACAAAACTACGTTCACAGACTTGTACCATTTATTTTGGTTATCCTCTCCAAGGATCAAAATTCACCAGATTTTACCTGTCACCCTCGATTTGAGATGAATCCAGTAGTTAACAGTTCTTTCATGTTTGCATCAACGAGAGGGTACCTAAAAAGTTGGGGGAACTCTACATAAATAAAAATGTGTCTTGAAAACAGAAAACAGACCTCTATCACTTCTTTCCTCAATTTCATGGGGGTTTAACGCATAAGGGAAATGCTGATCATACAAAAACTACAATGGTTAAGTTTCTAGGAAAGATACCCTGTCTGACCATTTCTCCATGCATCAAACAATGTCTGATTCTGACTCCAGTTAGCCTCCACTCTTCGAGGACCACCTAAGTACAGAAAGGCGTAAATCTAGAATTAGAAATTCACTCGCTATCGGAAGAGACGAATAAATACAGAAGCAGAGTTCATCTGCTTTCAGGGTTGTCTGCTGAAATCCATTCTACCAGATTTTGGAGTTTGACTGTAGCATATATCACTATTTCCTTATCTTTTATAGATGCGAGAGTAATTATTTTATTTATACCTGCGTGAAAGATAGAGTTTCCATGCATGATTGATAGAAATTTAAAGTAATCCCTCCATATCAATTCGAACAAAACCCTGAAAATGCAGTACACTGAAACACATTGTCACATGGATCAAAATTACTACCTTAAAGAATGTATAATTATTTGACACTGTAATATTTTTAATAGTTTTCTCTTTAAGACTGTGTTTGCATGTCATAACATAGAAAGGATAGTCTATTGTCAGTGAAAGATTCAAGCAACATTTATTCCCTTCAAATTCATCAAAGAGTGCCAATAAAATAAAACTGAGTTTAGCAGGATAGAGAACCCTCTGTTTAATGCATTATTATTTTGGAATCCAGATTTGATTCAACTGGCAGTAGATAGTCAAAGCAAACATATGATATGTCAATGTGCACTATGTACCACTAACTTTTTTCTAGCGTCTTTCTATACCCAGCATTAGACAACCAGCATCACATCAATGGAGAAACAGAGAGAAATTACCAGTAAGTTGAACTATATGCCCCTCGCTCCCTTTCATATCTCTTCACCTGAGCAAGTCAAGTTTGAAATTGTTCAAGTCGAGTGTTCATCGATACAATGATGTCTTCAGTTTGAAATTTGACAACAACCAAATGAAGGCTGTAGCCTTCAACCTCTTCATAAATAAAACGGGGTGAAAGGCTTCCAGAGGCTCAGCCAAGGAGAAAATTTTGTGGAGTAATCAGGTCCTAACATTCCATTTCGGGTTTCTTTGTATATCCTCAATAGATCCTATAGAAGAAAAAACAAAAACATCAAATTGATAATCAAGAAAAATGAAACAATGAATCTCACAAATCATTTTCTTTTGACCTGATGCTAGTTTCTGTTCAAACCAATTTCCAGAGTTCTCCTTGTGGTTGAAATATTTGCTTGCCTTTAAGAAAGATATTTGTTGTGTTTCTTTGCTCTTTCTCATAACTTCGTTATCGTAAGGCAAGTAAAAGCAACTGAGAACAGACTATAGTATTCAAATGAGAAGACTCATTTCTGGCTAACCACCAGTACTGTCTTCAAATTCTACTTTGCAATAAACACATTTCTAGCAAGAGTTATAAGACAAAACTGCCATTTTTCCACTTTTTTAAGTGAACTGAAGCAGCACGTTAGAAATTAGAAATTCTTTATGCTTGTAGAAAAGATTCCCACCAGAGAGTGCAATTGATATGTATAAATAAATGCATGGAGCAGAAAATTTCAAAGGGTAAAAATGAGAGCAGAAACATAGAATAAAACTGCAAAGGCTAACTGGCACTAAACATCCCTACCTTTGACATATATTGTGCAAATCATCCCTACCTATCAATTTTTGGCATTGGTTGCCCTCAAAACAACCTTTCTTTGTGCAAAAAGTCTCTGCAGTCAAATTTTACGGTTAGGTAACTGTTGAACACCTAAATAGAGAAAAATTAAAGGGCATTTTGACTTATCAAAAAGAGACGTCCCATAGTGGACTTCAAGCATGAAGTATTTTGTATTTTGGATCTACATGAAAATAACTAAATGGTTAATATAATTTGATATACACCCTAGATTGCTCAAAAATAAAAATTCCTAATTTCTAGTTCTCAAGTTAGTCAAAAACTGTAAATTGTTTGATTTTTCAATGAAAATTGATACAATAGATTATGCTAGATAACCAGAATGTCCTTCAAATTTTGTCTCTTTAGGTTGACTCCAAAACTCGACGATAGGGACCTTTTGCACAAGGAAAGATTGTGTTGAGGGTTACCAATGCCAAAAATTGATAGGTAGGGATGTTTTGCACAATAGACGCCAAAGATAGGGATGTTTAGTGCCAATTAGCCAACTGCAATATGTGCTAGTTAATAAATCTGAGTACCTGGCAAAAAAATCTAAGAAAAAATAACTTGCCTTACTCCAAAAATACTCGGATACTCTACCCAATGCTGCACTTTCACCTCCCATAAATTTCATTCCTTTACTAACCTGCATCAAGTGAGTAATAAAGCAAAGGAAATTTTACATGTCACTTCACATATGATATACCGCAAGGGAGTTATATTGATGTATGAAATATAACATGCCTTTGATTTCTCTAGCCCAAGAAGAGTAATTTCTGGTATGCATCCCCAATCCACAACATTGGGTGTGGGACCTAGTGACATTGGTATCTTTATGCAACTCCGTATTTTCGATTTCGATTCAACTGACTGTGAATTTGGTAGTAAGACAGCTAGCTCTTCTGATTGACATAATATGTGATCTCAAACCTATAAAAGAAAATTACTACCTTACGAAATTGAGTATAGACATCTGGCAAAGAGTTGCAACTGAATGGAAGATCATCTATACGATACATGCTACAGCCCCAGATCAATTCCAATTTAGTGCTATTTGTAGAATTTGGCCTAAGAGATTGACCTTCAGATGATGATAGAACAACGTTCTGCATATTTTTGGAAACTAATCTTTCAACATTCAGCTCCTCACTGCATGTTTCTTTCTGGGCAGACACCTATTACGTGCAGATCTTTTCTTAGTTAGTTAAAGTTGAATTGGAAGACCAATGGAAATTATAAAATTGCTGTAACTAGACGAAAAATGTAAATGTCTTAACAGTATGCACTCCATATGCTTTAGCAAGTAAAGGTAGAACCTCCTCAGGTTTTCCATGTTGAATTAATAGGTCTAGGCCTCGATTCGTCAAGTTCCTTTTCAAGTCAGTTACACATTCGATGAGAAATTGTGCCCTGTGGCCTGCGAAAGAAAGTGCTCAAAATAATTTTGAAATGCAGAGATGAATAACACACTAAATACCATGATGTTATTGCAGAAGTTGAACCTAGATCTCTGAGATTTTCAGATTAGAAACTCAAACTAGGGAACAAGTTCAGTATATTGTAGTTTCCAGGGCTTCCCAAATTATGCAATCAATAATTTCAAAAAATTGCAATCAATGCTTCCTAAGTATCATAAATACAAGAATTCAGAAAAACACTGACATGTAATATCCAATCTAGCTTCCATGATTGGGCTAAGTCACATTGCTAAATACTTCTATTATTAAGAAAACCTAAGGTCTCCCCTGAAACACTTGTTTTTGCATGCTAATGCAAATACTCACGCGGGGTGGGGGTGGGGGGGGGAAGTACTTCTCATCTTGGATTCATTACCAAACTGGCAAGCTCCTTCATGTTTGTTTGTCAAGTATAATAATTTAGTCGGTACATCAGATCTCACTTGGATAGAAAACCATGCTTTAGATTGTCTGACGGTCTTTTCTGAATATAGTCCCCTTAGCAACCCGTACCCCCAAATCACCCCCCGCCCAAAGGTCTGTTTTCCATTTTCTCAACCACTTTTGAGAATCTTGTTCACCATAAATTGTCATTGCTAAATAGTAGTGATCAAAGTATTATTTTAAATTACCTTCAAAAAAAAAATGTTAATTAACAATTGTAATGTATTTTATATCTTCAAACCATAACAGAGTGGACTCGCATGAATTTAGGGTCAAGACATTAGTATCTAGTAATCATCTAGCACACTGCATCTTTTCATTTCCATCATCGAACGTTTGCTTTTCAAATTAATTGCCCAACTGTCATTTTTAATTTACAGTCACTCTGTCCGTGAAATCAACAGAAATACTAGTATTGCTATTTAAAAAACAACATATCAGATAAAAAATTTTCTTTTGGCCTACTTTACTTACGTTTCAAAATGCATTCTTTCCAAGGAAGAAGAACAAGAAAGCTGATAATTAATAGTGTGGAAAACCAAAAGGAAGTTCAAAGGGAGTATGGTACCTCCAGTTTTAGGGAAACCAAAGTAATATGTAGTCCCGAAAAGCCTCGGATCAACACAGTATACAGGCAAAACTGCCTCTGATGAAATCCAGGCCCTAAACAAAGCCTCATTATCCAATACCCTCAAATCATTTCTAAACCAAACAATGGCAACCCCTTTGCCTTTCTTCTCGTGCAGTGATTCATCACTGTATTTCTTAAAACTCGGTTCAGCAATTCGGCCAATTTCTTCAGAACTGAAACCAGGCACCTGATGCACTGTCGATTCAGCCCCGATTGACCTTGAAATTTGCATGGTTTTACGGGCTGTTGAGAAATTGCACAAAAATGCCAAGAATTTTGTCAATGGAGGAGGTATTGTAGGATGCAGAGCAGTGCAAAGAGAACCGAACATAGTTTTCGGGAGTTATGAGGAGTTGGAAACAGGACGCGGGGACGTACGAGTGATCTTGTCGCGTGGCAATTTCTCAACCACCATTAATGAGTCGTAGCCATGAGGGCACGAAACCCCTCTCCCTTGCGGGTGCCTCTTTCCCAACTACCATTGCCGCGACAGGGCGTTGAATCGTCTCCTCCGCCATGCCTCTACATAAGAGGTGAAGATAACAACTCGTATCTTGAAGAACAAATTATGCAAATATTTTTGTTGAATGTTAGAAAATGGATGGTTACAACATAAATTAGAACGGAGGTGCAATATTCTAAAAATACGCATTTATAGTTGTTAGAACGGTTATGAAACACAAGATGACAACAAAATCAGAGAATAGACGTTTACAACATCGGAAACACGTGCAGGTTATTTGAGAAAGTGGATGATTATACAGCGTGGATAATTATACCTAAAAATTTTATCCCTCAAACTTATTTTTTTGGAGAAACACAAAATAAAAAAATAAAAGTATATGAGATACACAATAACATTAGAAAATAGACAATTACAATAAGTGTGGAAAATTCTAAAGACACAATGGTAGCAATAGGATTAAGCCGATCTCCATCACCCATTCGAAAGAGATGGTATTATAAATAAGGGTCATGGGGCTCAATCATAACCAATCTAGCTCTCCACAAGTGTGAAGCTCTCTAACATACGTTAACCATATTATGTTCTTTCCTGTTGCAGTTGTCGTTCAGTAGTCGATCTCTCTTACTGCTAGCATCATTCTTAGACGAGAGATTGATTTAGTGTCATACCGCGAGGGGTGGAACAAGAGTGGGAGGACAAGGGACAATACTGACGTAAAGGACGACAAGTGCGTGACACTAATGACATAGAGGACATCTTTAAGGCCATCGAAAGGCCTCAATCCCACATGTTGGATAGTGTTCTCAACAGTCTCATGCTATCCAAAGGCTTTCAAATTTTGGCAGGAGATGATGTGCAGTGGAATTCCTTTCATTAGGACTACTTTTTGGAATTGTCATGAATGCGCATATTGTGATGGGAGACTTCCGGCAGTGAAAATGATGTTTATCAAGGCGATGCAACTTGGTATGAAGCCGATGCATTGAGCATGGGCATTATGAATCATGTTTTGGTCCTCGACAGTAGATTCGGCATTGCCTTTAGTTTCACAAAATCCCTGTGTGTGTGATCATGACAAAACCAAGAATCCTGTCATTTTGGCTAGCTTTCTTGCCAAAGCACAAAGGTTAACACCTGAGGTAATACAATATTGGAAAGCCAATGTACGTTTTAGGCACATTAGCCTTTGAATACAACATGCTTGTGCACTAGAAAACCGCAAAAAGCCTAATGATGCAAAGTTTCAAGAGATAAAATGTAAAGGATTAACAAATATGTTGGAAGGTGTAGGTCAAGACATTGAGATGTATCTGGATGCTGCTATAGAGTTTGTTGAGCTTTAATCATAGCAGAGATACTATATTACTCAGAGCTTGTTCGATTCTCATTATTTGTCAAAATATGGGGAAATTATAATGAAGAGAGAAGCAAAATGTGTAATAAAAATATAAAAAGGTGTGAAATATGTGGTTGTTTTAAACAGTTATCAAATCAAATGTCAAATTAATGGTAAGTAAAATTATAAATAGGGTAAATAATGAGAATCAAACAAGTTCTTAATATTCCATAGTTTTAGTCATAAATGGTATACCATTTTACTAACAGTAGCCTTTATTGTTTTTGGTTTCTTAGTTACCATCCGACACATTTGAGCAATAAACACTTTACTATAAGTGCAAAATTTTTCACTTTAGAATTTGACAATACTCTCCAATTTTAACCCTAAGTTTGAATTTCTATTTGGAAAAGTAAAAAGTTAGTACTAAAAATTTTAATATTTAAAACCACATAAAATTAATTAACCGTAACTAAACAACTATTTGCAAAAGTACTTCAAATCGATCAGGTGTTACACCTAATTATGAAACAGAAGAATGTTGTGTTTTTTGAATCGTGAAATGGTAAATGTGTTTCATGCTTGTTCAGTGTTTTCATGCCCACCATATTTCATTATTTTTGCATCATATTTGATTGACTAGTTTGTAGCTAAACTTCTATCTTGGATAATACTTCAAATCAATCAGGCATTTTCAGGTACATCAGCGAAATCTAGATAAATGTCGTGTTTACATCGTATTTTTGGATTGTGAAATGGATAAATGTTTTCATGCTTGTAAAATGTTTTCATGCCAATCATATTTCATTATTTTTGCATCATATTTGATCATTGAGTTTGTAGATAAACTTCTATTTCAGAAAATATTTCAAATCGATCTGGCGCTTTCATGCACATATTTGAAATCTGGGTAAATGTTGTGTTTGCATCGTGTTATTGAATTGTGAAATGGGTAAATGTTCTCATATTTGTTCAAAGTATAGTGTGTGGATTGTAATCACACATGGGCATGGGTTGGGCTGGGCATCAGATCTGGAAACCCGATAACCCGACCAGTCTGACCCTGTTATGGGTCGGGTTGAGTTGGGTCAAAGGGGTGAACGGGTCAGGTGGCGGCTGTAAACTGTAAAAACCAACTCGAGCCGAGTTGGATGACGAGTCGACTCAGTGCAACCCGTTCAACTTGGTTAACCCGACTTGGGAAACCCGTTTCATTATGTCACCCAAGACACAGTCAAGAGTCACTCATGAACCCTAAATATCCTCAATTCGAATTTCATCCACTGATCTATAGCCATCTGCTAGTTATCCCACTCTATCTGCGGCCATGATGCCACCCACTGTCGGTGGTGCTACTCTTGTCGCGCGCAGCCACCCTGCTGCTGTTGCCTGTCGTTCTTCAATCCGTCTCCACTGCCACCCCAGTTTCATTTCATTTTTTTCTAATTTTTGTTGCTTGGATTTACAAAATAATTGGTAAAGCTATATGAAAAAATGGCCTTGTTGAGATAAAGTGTATATAGCAATTCAATGATTCAGCAAAATATATCGTTCAATTGGTGTTTGTAGGATTTTGAATTCTAGTGGCATGCTCATTCAAGAATGTGTTAGTGCTGTTAGTTATCACTAGGCTTGAAAAATTCATTTTTCCTTATTCGAAATGCGTATTTAAAAAATGGCCAGTTTTAAATTTTTTTTTAGCTTTTGGGCTAATTGCGGTTTGGGCCGAATTTAGGAACTGAGCTGAAACTGACTTATTGTCGGTTTAGGAACTCGAGTTGAGTCGGGTCTAGGAATCGAGTCAAAACTGACTTCTTGTTGGGTCAGGTTCGGGTCGGGATCAAACACGACCTGCCTGACCCAATGCCTAGCCGTAGACATGGGCAGGGCTGGACCTAACCCCAAGCATAGCAAGCTGTTGCTTGGGGCCCGACTGGCTTAGGGGCCCAAAATGATATTCTTTTTCTCTTTTTTCCCCATCCTTCGAGGGAAGCATTCTAAGGAAATGAAGTTTTAGTTTAAGTTCGCTGTAGAAAAATGTGAGGAAGACGAAGGGAAACCAGAAAGTCAAGAAATGTGCATTTAAAATCACAGACTTCAAGAAGATTGACAACTTTCTTTGTCTCTTTCTTACTCATTTTATTTATTTACCACTAAAGTCTGCAACTGTTCTTTTATTTACCATTATCACTGAAGTCTGCAACTATTCTCTCTTATTTTTTGGTGCTCTTATCTTCAGTGGTCAATGGTAAAGTATTCATGATATTATTCTTTTGTTTTCTTTTTCCTTTCTTGATTAGGGAATTATTGTCTAAATTCTTCTTGTTCGTCAACTTGAATTGATGCTTTGTTTAGTTACTTATGAATGACTAGTATATCATTGTTTTAATTTTTTAACACTATTCTTAGTGACAAAAATATATAAAAAAGAAGAAGAAAATCGGTCACTATAGCCATCTATAGAGGCCTGTTTTTAAAACTTTGCTTGGGGCCCGGTCAACTACACGTCCGGCCCTAGGCATAAAAACATGGGAACATTGCGTTTTGTGTGTTTGACTCATCAATCATGAAGCAAAAACAGGGGTAGAAAATTGCTGAATAAGCATCTCACACCTATAAGGAAATTAACAGTATCTATTGGTGGAATGTAATCATGCCAAATCCTTGCTTCAAGATCACATTTTTGTAGGCAATTTTTTTAGGCTTAATGTATGTACATGCCATACAATGATTTTGATTGCTTTTACAAAAATAGCTTTGTTAATAAATTCATCTCATAGTGTAGAAGAAAGACATTATGTGTACCTTGTTGTCATAATTTGTAGCATGTTTGCAACAAGAACACTTCTCCATTGTGTCGGCTCGGATGGTGGACTTTTAATGTCCAAGACACTATTGCTTGTTTTGCTCGAGCCATAAAAAATGGCACAAGTGAAGAAGATTCAGAAAAAACCAACTTTGTGCTGCAATTTGGGGAGCTGGGCATGTCTAAGGAGATGCAGGACATCTTTAAGGCTATCAAACGTCCTCAATCCTAATTGTGGGACATTATTCTCAATCATCTCGAATGGGTTTCCAATTTTTGAAGGAGATGGTGGTCAATGAAGTACCTTTCACTAAGACTACTTTTCAAATTGGCAAGCATAAGTATCTTGAGATGGGACACTACCGGGTAATGGAAATGACGTTTGCTAGGACGCTGCAACTTGGTATGAAGCCTGGTGTACCCACATTAGCATTATGAATTGTTTTCTAGCCCTTACCGACAGATTCGACGCTGCCTTTAGCTACGCAAAACCACTATGTAGCCATCATGATAGAACTGATAATCAGATCATTTTGGATAGCTTTCTTGCTCTTGTTGCTGATAATCAGATCATTTTGGATAGCTTTCTTGCTCTTGTTGCTGTCAAAGTTAATTACACATTTGAGTTGATACAAAATCTTAAAGCCAATACTAATTTTGGGCAGCACACTTTTGACTAGTACTTGCTTGTGTACTATTATCAGAGTTTGGGAAAGCGTGAAATGGCTTATGTAGAGCTTCGAGACATGAGAAGCAAGGGTTGAAAGATTATCCAAGAGGTGTGGATCATGACATTGAGATGTACTTGGAGGCTTTCTTAGAGTTTGGAGAGCTTCTATTATAGATTCAAGATACATAGCCGAGATACTACTGTTTTACTTAATATTCTATTAGCTTCTATGATGAATGACTTACTACTAGCCTTTTATGGTTTTGGTATGCTGGTATGTAAATGTGAGATACACATATTTTATTCATACTAGCCTGACATACTATTTTAGTATTATTACCCTTTAATGGTTTTGGTTTGTTGATATGTAAAAGTCAGATACATCTATTTTACTCACACTAGCCTTTACTAAGACACAAATGTTTTAAGGATACTACTTTACTAGTACATATCATATGCATATGCTAATACAATTACAAATTCTAGCACTTGTGTGCACCGAGTGAGAAAGAGCATTAGTTTTCAAGTGCTGCTGCGAATCTTTCAAGAGAAATTCCGTTCGAGATGCTTTTATTTTATGAATGGTTGAACTTGTCTCAAAAATAATGTAAGAATTTTTTTTTTCCTTTATTCATTTGTTATAAGATCACTACTGGTTCATATATGCAATTTTAAAACCTTCTTCTACATTTTGTTGATAAGTGTATTCCATTTCAGTTTATGAAAATCACCTTTCTTTAACTTTCTCTTGCTTCCTTCTTCGCCGAAGATTTGACTGTTTAGCTAGAGTAGATTAAAAGAGGAAACAATTTTTTTTTGCTATACAAAATATTGTCGATGATTAACTTCTCCAACCATATTTGCCTTTGTGCCTTCCTATTCTTCATCAATTTCTAGATTTCCTTAAGCAAAATCATTAAAGTTTTTGTTTGAATTAGAATCCTCTAGAGGAAAAATTTAATTAAAGAATCAAATTTTACGACGAAAATAAGTACTCCCTTCGTGGCTTCGTCCCACTAAGATAGACTTGTATTCTTTTTTCGTCAAGTCCAAAATTATAAGTCACTTTATTTATTGATGGGTGGTTGAAGTATTAGTCCACTCTTTTATCCCTATTTAATGTACATAGTTATTAACAAAATAAAACTTTTAAAATGAAATAAGTAATAAATTAAAGGATATATTAGTAAAATGTTCTTAAATTTACATTTTCAATAATATTAATTGAGTTTTTTGAATCTTAGCTAAAAAGAACTTGTATATCTTAGTGGGACGGACGAAGTAACAAAATTTAAACCGTTCTATTCTTTTCTTGTGAAAAGCAAACTAAGCTTCCAATAAAATCGTTTGGAGAAATCAAAACTGATATAAATCAATTTTTGATTCTTATTCTTAAAGTTGGACACTATTCTCAATCATCTCATGATATCCAACACAAGAAAAGGTTTCCAATTTTTTTTTTTGAGAAGATGGTGGTCAATGAAGTTCCTTTCATTAAGACTATTTTTCGAATTGCCATGGATGAGTAACTTGAGATAGGATGCTACTGGGCAGTGTGAAAATGATGCTTGTGAGGATGTTTCAACTTAGTATGAAGCCTGGTGCACCACATTAGCATTATGAATCGTGTTCTAGCCTTCACCGGCAGATTTGACACTGCCTTTAGCTACACAACACCCCTATGGAGCCATCAGAAGACAAAAGGATTTGGCAAAGAATTAATATTTATTTATATATATATATATATTTTTTTGTTTCCAATAATATATTTATTTTTTATTTTTTTCTTTTTCAATTTTGTTTTTATATTTAAGGTAATTTTCAGATTTGGTCCGTATTCTTTTGAGAATGTAAAAATAAAATCATCATTTCATACGAATTAAATAGGAAAGTGGACAGAAAGTTGACAAACAGATGAAACTCAACTATTATATAAAAAGTTGGGGACGCGTGAGGTGGGAAAAAAAAGAATGGGGACAAGATTGTATAAAAACTAAAAAGTTGGGGACTAATGGTTATATTTACCCTTTTCTTGTTTTTTTTTTTAATAGTGTTCTAAAAAGCGTCCTTAGACGAAGCGGCATCCCCACGCCTCGCTTAGGCTATGAACGAAGAAAAAAGCGGTCAACAAAAATTATTGACCAATTAGGTGAGCCTAATGACAAATTTTTTTTTAAGGAACACAATGCACACACACAGCACATAGACACTACACATCGTTTAACAAAACCTTGATAGGCATTCAACTTTTCAACTTCACATGGCTACTCTTTTTATTAATAATATTTTTAAACTTAAAGAAACCCTCATTGACCAAGACAATCATTAATTTACCTCAAAGTCTACAAAATTTCCTTTCTACAATTACTTGCACAAAGACCCAACTTATCTATAAGTCATAATCATATTACCTTCTTACAAAACTTTCGACGTGGAGCACAAAAAAAAAAAAAAGAACTAGAGCAGTACCATTAAATTTCTTTTTCAAGTTGGAATTGTTGGTAACCACTAAACTTCTTTAAAAATCATCATTATTATATTATTATTTTAGTATCAGTCAAGAATAATTGTGTTAATATATAATATTACCAAAATTTGTAACATTGTATGGATTTTTCTAAGAAAAATTGTTCAGATTTATAATATACTTACCGACTCTATTTGAGTTATATGCTAATATTATATATATATACACACACACACAGAGAGACACATAGAGAATTGATGTTTATGAATCTTCTCATTTATTTAATTTTTTTGTTGTTGATTATTATATACAATAAATAAGAATATATTAGAAAATTAAAAATTTAACGTAGAAAAGTGGAATATAATTTAGGACGGATAAAAAAAGAAGAATATCTTTTTGAGACAGAGAGAGTATTTATTTTTAACGATTATATCAATTTTGTAATACTACCTATAAATATATAATAAAGTAGCAATTATCCCCTTTTGCATTTCGAAAATATCAAAATTATATTGTAAAATAATTAAAATTATAAAATTATAAAGTAGATATAATATTTATAATTTTATATTTACTTTTCAATTTAAGATATATATTTCAATTATTTAATAACTTTAAATTGATTAAAAATTAAAATAAAAACATGAGAAAAGGCTAAAAGCTTTTTAACACAGTTAAGCCAGCAATGCTTAAGCATTTTATTGGGTTTCGTGCTTTTTAAAACCTTGTTTTTCAGCGAAATGGGGAATCAGCGAGCCCACGCACCCACTTAGGAATAGCAACGGGGCGGGCATACCTTCCCCCCGCCCCCGTCTCTTTAAAGAAATTCCCGACCCGTACTTGATTCAATGGGGTACGGAGCTTGGGAGATTCAGGACAGATATGAAAAATCTACTCGTTACCTTCCTCATTAAGCAAAAAATCATTAAAAAAAAAAAGAAAAGAAAAAACGGCACGGCGCGGCCTCGGAGGCTGAGAGATTGGGTGGACTAGTGGAGACTTGAAGTTGAAAGGTTCAAATTGGACAGAGACAGAGACGAGAGGAGATGTGTTGATTTTGAGATAGAGTTTGGTTTATCTTATAATTAGTTTTTTTAATTATTAAGGTTAATAAAAATTCAACAAAAAAAGTATTAGTGAGATTGTTAAGGTTTATTGTTTTCATATTAGGTAATTGAGATCAAATTTTCACTAACTTACTACTTCGGTTTAAACTTTTTTCTTAAAAATAAAAAAAATTAAATTAAGTATCGGGTCTGGGTCAATTGAGACGGCTAGTACTCAACCCAACCTAATAAGACTTCAGAATGAAACTTTTCACTCCAGATCTGTCTTAGTACTTAACAGAGTGGGTAATATCCTCCCGTTCAGGGCGGGTATTCGCTGAGTATCGGTAATAACCGTCCATTGCCATCCCTACACCCACCACACAAGTCCAAGACATCGAAACCCCTCTTGCTTGTTTGGAGTTTTTCATCTGCTGAACGGGTAAAACCCGAAAACCATCTGTAGAACCCTGCGCAAGGCCCCCAGATTACCTGTGCAAGAAAATGTCATCTGAAGAATCATCCCAAAACCCAACAAACCCCCAAGAGCAATCACAAAAAGAAGATGGCAGCACCAAGAAATTGTCCAAGAAAGAGGCTGCAAAACTCGAACGCTTGCGCAAACGCCAAGAAGCGGCAACCGCCGCTGCAGCCAGTAGCGTCTCGTCCATATCACTTGACGCCTCGGATCCATTGGCTGGAAATTACGGGGAGATACCACTGGATGAGCTGAAGTCGAAGGAACTTTCGGGCCGGAAGTGGACTCAGGTGAAGGATTTGATTCAGGAGTTGAAGGACCAGGTTGTACTGATTCGGGGACGGGCTCAGGCTATACGGGCTGTAGGCAAAAAGATGGCTTTCATTGTGGTGAGAGAGGGAGGGTTTACCGTGCAGTGTATTTTAAGTGTGACCCCTGATCTTGTGAGCGTCGCGATGGTGAAGTTTGCAAATAGTTTGAGCCGGGAATCGATTGTTGATGTTGAAGGGGTCATTTCTGTGCCCGCTAATTCAATCACTGGCGCCAGCCAACAGGTGAGTGTGATTGAGTTTTTTATTGTTTTAAGATTGGAACTTCAAAAAATGAAATCGTATAACACGAGAGTTGGTAGGATCAGAATTTGAATTTTCTATCTGTTTCTGATTAAAAATGGGAGACTGCCATCTCTCAATAATGATTGACTAGAATTCTTGTCCAACCTCACTGGTATTGTCCAATTTCTATCAAATACGGACTAGGGTGTTACAAAACGTTCAACTGGGAATATGCTGTTACGCGCATAGTTGGGAACCAATAATACAATTGTCTCATTATTACTTAAGTGAAAGGCAATACATCTTTCATCAATTACTCACTTAATACCATACAAATGGTCGAGTGGTGTGGACCCCCACAGAGAGCTGGGGCCACATGGCTTGTCAAAACATCCTTGGAAGGGCAAGTGGTATGCATATCCTTCTATGCCCTCTTCAGTGGACTCATCATCTTGTTTATTTAACTAGCACTTAATTGGCTTGCTGTAGGTGGAGATCCACGTGAGAAAACTTTATTGCGTCAACAAGGCTATTCCTACACTACCCATTAATGTTGAGGATGCTGCTAGGAGTGAAAAAGAAATAGAAAGTGCTCTACAGGTATGCTTTCAGATTGTAATCTTTGCCTTTTAACATTGCTACGGGTTCGTCGTGCCCTGTTACTATTTTGGAAAAAAGTTTCTTTAATTCACGCTACTTTAAGAGCAATTCATGGTTTAGGTAATGAAATAAATTGTAGTTGTGATTGACATTTATTAAATGTATCAATTTATCATGAGATAAGATAGAGAATATGTCAAAAACTTAGAGGGTGTCTGATTTTCTTTTTCAAAACACATTATAATTTCACTTACCACTGATTTGACAACTGCTTATTTATAACCACAAATTTCAAACTTTCATTAAATCTACACTACTCATTTCACTTCACTTCATTATGATTTCTCATTATAATTCGATTGTAATAATGAGATCAAGCGGCCACTAATTCAACTTGACAGTGTCAAGGTAAGTAAATTTTTTTCTAAATTTGCCATGGATGTTAACGAAAGCTGAGATTATTTTCTCAAGCTGTGGTATAATGACATCATAAATGAGAAATCCATAAAAAAAGTAAAAGAAAAGAAAGGAAAAGGGAATAAGTTATCAACAATATATTTCATAAAGTAACGAAGTATGTATCTTTGGGCTATGAAATTTTTACAGTTGCCGTTATTGATCAAAAGTGTAGCAGCAGATCTTGGAAGAATGGCTTCAACAATTAGATCTTGGATTTATCACTATAATAGTTGACATTGTTCTAGCATCTGGCAGAACGTTAACGATGGCCAAGAATAGCAACTTTTTTCCTATTTTAAAGACTGTATCACATATTTTTAGACTGTCATATAATCAATTGTATACTATAGTTCATAGATAAATGATTGTAAAATGAGGCAATAATAGAAGCATTTGATAAAAGATTTGCAATTATTAATAGGACCTGCGTACCATAGAATAATATAAGAAAACGCTAAGAAAATGGTCATCGAAAGAGATGCTTGAGGATTGACCTGTTCCTAAATTTTTTGAAGCCTAGCTGTTGAAAAACAAATTGAGAGACTGTTCTTGGAGATGCAAAAGACTTTCTAGACTGATGAAGAGAAATAGTCACTATGCATTTGATAAAGGAAAGACAAATTAAGGTGTCCTGCTAAACAGTTTGCTTTGTTGATGATATGCTTGTCAAATCAATATTTTCAAGCATTTGTTAAGGGCAAAGGGTAAATACTAAGCACTAATAAATCAGAAGGGGTGGGGTGGGGTTAGATGGGTTAAAATTTTTAGGACCAATACCAAATACACCTTTGACGAGAGAGACCCAAAAAAAAAAAAAAAAACCTCATAAACGAAAACCCCATTAACTTGGTAGCCTAGATCACATGGAGGAAATCCAAAAATAAAGATAAACCAATTACCATTGGTCCTCTTTTTGTTAGACTCAGAACAAATGACAAGGGGGAAAAAGGTATAAGCTTTTTTAATTTGTAACAGAAATATGCGCCAACCACAAACTCAAACACAAAATGATCAAAGTACAAGTAAAATTTAAGTTTTGGAGCTTGTTCTCTAGAGATTTATATAAAGGAGATAGGAGAATGTGTGGTGGGAATGTATAGAAAGATTATTGGGAAGTGTGAAATTTTATTATTATTATTATTATTATTTTTTTTTTTTTGGTGGGAAATATGTGTTCGATATTGATTTGATAAATTTTTAGTTTTTGATAAAGTTGTAGAGAACAAGCTTTTAGTCATGAAAGTAATATCATCTCAATCCAGTATACTAAGAAGCAAATCCAGCTATCTTAATATGATAGAAAAAGGAAAAGAAAAGAAAAATATGACATTGAATAGAGGTAAGAATGGAACATATTTGTTGGATACAACAACTTGTTTAAAATCAAATAAGACTTGTTGCTGAAACTTTGAAAGGAATATCCATTCCAGAAACTTAAAAGGGAAAAGAAAAACCATCGAAAATGAAAAAGAAACAGGAAAAGTGAAATAGAAACCGGTGTATTAACAAACAAAAGAAAAAATGTACAAACAGCATACCCAAGATTCAGGCAATAAACACGTTATGCTTCTTAACCAGGAAAGTCACCCGTACTTAATAATGTCGTAACCCCATAATTTCAAAATTAGTTAGCTAAGGCTCGTCATGTGTCCGTAAACAGTGAAAAGAAACTCTCCTCTATTACAAATTGTAAGGATATAAATACGTACATATATATATATGTGTGTGTGTGTGTGTGCCTATCCATCAGAAAGGCTGGATATAACCGATCTACTTTGTGCATGCAGGCTGGGGAGCAACTTGTTCGTGTAAATCAAGATACACGATTGAACTTCCGGGTCCTTGACATGCGCACTCCTGCTAATCAGGGAATTTTTCGCATTCAGTGCCAAGTTGAAAATGTATGTAAGCTCCCTTTCTGTTATGTATGTTTTAATCTACTCTCTTTGCACCTTCATTTGGTGCCTACCTGAATTCTGACTTGTATATGGCATACACCCATTTCATTATGGTACAGTTTCCTGGAATAGAATGCAGAATGGTTCGTTCAATGTAGTCTAATCGTGATGAACGTACCATCGCGCTGATCCAATTTAATTCACGCTGGCAAGGATAAATGAAATATTATGTCTCTTCTCATAGACATGTATCAATTTTTGCTTTTAATGATGTTTTTGGTAAGATTAGATGGCAGTATTGTATTTTGTTTGAATTTGCTGTTGCTGGTGTCCAAAAAGGCTGTTTCTGAAAAGTCCATGCTTCTTGCTTGTTCTATCTCAGTCTATCCTTCTAGTTTTAATTATCTCTTAGCAGAAGCTTTAAACCATTTCAATGTCATGCATTCTTACTTTTTTTATGTTTATTCAGATATTTAGACAGTTTTTGCTGTCTGAAGGTTTTGTCGGTATCCACACACCAAAATTGATAGCGGGCTCTAGTGAAGGTGGTTCGGCTGTTTTTAAACTCGATTACAAAGGTCAAGCTGCATGTCTGGCACAGTCACCTCAGCTTCACAAACAAATGGCAATTTGTGGTGATTTTGGTCGTGTTTTTGAGATTGGTCCTGTGTTTAGAGCGGAGGATTCTTTCACACACAGACACTTGTGTGAATTCACTGGTCTTGATGTTGAGATGGAAATCAAGGAGCATTATTCAGAGGTATGCATAGCTGGTATTGAAGTTTTAAATGCTTATAATACGTCTCTCTTTGAGACCTCTTGTTCTTACTTATGCAGGTAATGGATGTTGTGGACCACTTGTTTGTTGAGATGTTTGACAGTTTGAATGAGAAATGTCAGAAGGAGCTTGATGCCATTAATAAACAGTACCCTTTTGAGCCATTGAAGGTCATTCCCGCTCAATTTACGTGACTTACAATGTTTCGTTTCCTTAAAAAATTTATATTGTGGCTTTGCACAGAGATACTGAAAAAAGAAATATGAGAGAGAGGGAGAGGGAGAGAGAATACCATTTCAAAATTTTGGCTCTGATACTAATTTGTTGCTCTGATTTGTGTCTGCAGTACCTACGAAAAACTTTGCGGCTTACCTTTGAGGAAGGTGTTCAAATGCTGAAGGTAAGAGGCGGAAATAACCTTTTTTTCTTTTTTTTTTTTTAATAAAGAAAGAAAGAAAGAAAGAAAAAGATCTGATGATAAGACTGGACTCTAATTTCGGGAAAAAACGAAAAAAGAAAAGAATCACAAGAAGACAAAGTTAGAAGTTCAATTGGCAATTGAAGACTTAAAATAGCTGAAAAAAGCAGAAGTGAATATGACCATAATGTTCAGATTAGAGAATTACTTGTCTACAGTTAGATGTACAATGAATTAACATATTGGCCACAGAAAAAATTATTTGGCCACAATTAGGTCTTCAACTCTTTGGCAAATGAGCAACTTATGAACAATTGAATGATAATGTATGGTTGCTTTGTCTTCACAATAAATGAATCTAAAGGGGAAAAACATAGCAGAGATGACAACAAGACATATGAAAGAAATAAAAGTAACGTTGTCCCCGGTAGTGATTCATGGCAGCCAAGCTGTAGGCTACTTGGGCATCCTTATTTCACCCTTACTCCTGTGTGTTCAAATTCATCTTTCTCCCTCATCTTGTGCTTATTTGGCCACAATTAGGTCTTCAACTCCTTGGCAAATGAGCAACTTATGAACAATTGAATGATAATGTATGGTTGCTTTGTCTTCACAATAAATGAATCTAAAGGGGAAAAACATAGCAGAGATGACAACAAGACATATGAAAGAAATAAAAGTAACGTTGTCCCTGGTAGTGATTCATGGCAGCCAAGCTGTAGGCTACTTGGGCATCCTTATTTCACCCTTACTCCTGTGTGTTCAAATTCATCTTTCTCCCTCATCTTGTGCTTATTTGTGTTCAACCCCCGGGCCGGCCTGGGGCGACAGAGATGCCAACTCTTTTCTCAAAAAAAGAATAAAAGAAAAGGCTTATGTTATGCCACAAGAAGGCACGAAAAAGGTGAGGCCGGTTAATAAAGTCCAAAAATGGAACCATGTTTTGTTTCGGTTCACATGTACGATGCAGTGATTCTTGTAACGTATGTGTAGATATGAAAATCATGGGTTTTTGTATCTACATTGTGAATTTTTTACATATGTGACATTCTTATAGTAAGGGTAATTTTGCACTAGTGGTAAGGGATGTCAGTGATACTGGTTTATTCATACTTTCTGTTTTTTTTCGTGCTGTTATCCATCCTTTTGCTCATTCTGGTGTATTTTATCATTTTTCTTGCTAATGATTCCTCTTAGCTTTCCGCTGGCCCAATTTTGCCCGCATTTCCGTTGTGCATTCTCTTTTCTTAACAATGCACCCTGTAATGTGATAATATTTTACGAGGGAGCTTATTTGCCCGGTTTATCACACATTTTAGATTTACAGTTTGAGAACAATGTTTTTATTGTGTATATGACTTCTGATTGCACAGGAGGCTGGTTCGAAATTGATCCTCTTGGTGATCTTAATACAGAATCGGAAAGAAAACTGGGCCAACTTGTCCTTGAGAAGTATGTTGGTTTCACCAATATCTGCTTCTTTTCTTTTTCCCTTCCAAATTCTTGGTTCATGTGTCTTGCTAATAATGAGAAGTGTATGTCAGACAAGATTTAATATTTGTATTTCCATGACTGTAGGTACGGTACTGAGTTCTACATCCTTCACCGCTACCCTTTGGCTGTTAGACCGTTCTATACCATGCCCTGTTTCGATAATCCGCTCTATAGTAACTCATTTGATGTTTTCATTCGAGGTAAGCTCTTCCGATCTGTCAGGCTTTCCATGTAACATCAGAAGTCTTTCAGTGCATTATTGAATAATATAGAAAAGAAAGCTTTTGAGCATTAGAAAATAACAACCGTTTAAGACAAATTGAGATTATATGATGCTCGTGTCTTGAAACAAATTTCTCAAGTTTTAACTTCTTTAGGAGCATGTGTTTGTATTTCATGGTCAATGCTAAAATTGGGATCACAAATTGGGTAAAATCTTATGAACGTCCCATCCAAGTACATTACAATTGATCCAAAAAAATGCTTAGGATCAAAGATTATATCAGTATAGTGGATCCTTATATTGGCAGGACTTTTGGGTTCTATTATTTTGTGCTAGCATGCTTTTATGCTAAATTTCCATTTTTGTAATTTTTAATTAATTGATGTCTCATGTCCAGATTTTAAATAAAATGACAATTTTTACTCATTGCTTGATTTCTGTACTGGGATCAGATTTTTTAATGTCTGATTGCAAATCATTTAACATTTTTTTCTAGTCAAGAACCTTGTTGCTGTTTCCATTTTTATCACATGCACCTGTTTTCTGTTATGCTTTTTTCATTTTAATTTGGTATGTGCATATCCTTATATTTAATTTAAGTTGCATTGCATTTAAACTTACTATGAGAATGCAACAAAAGCATGACTATCACATAAGATATGTCTAATAGTTTGAGTAATAGTTCTAAAACCTGGCCTGGCCAGTTGGCCCGGAAGCCCAGTGACCTGGATGGTGCGCTGGGCTGGGTGATATCTTTGGATTGCGCTACAATTGGCCTTGTCCAAGACCAGACAAACCAGCGGGTTTCAAACAGCCCGGTAACTCAGCCTGCGTCCAACCCGCCCGGTTTGGCATCTAATTACTACCTCCGTCCCATAAAAATAGTCTCGTATTCCTTTTTCATTCGTCCTTTTTCATTCGTCCCAAAATATAGACGACTTTCCTCTTAAAAATGTAGTTGGAATATTAGTTTTCTTATATGTTCCTAATGTGTATTGTTATCAACAGTGTAGAATTAGAGTGAAAAAATTAATAAATAAAAGGGTATAGTAGGAAAATGATTTTGGATTAACCATTCCAATACTATTAATTGAACCACTCTTAATCTTTGCGAAAATAGCAATAGGACTATCTTTGTGGGATGGTGGTAGTGAAATTTTTGAGAAAAGTTTCAGCATTGAAGAATCGAGCCCATGCCTCTTCATTTGATAAACACCATCTAAATCACAAGGCTGAGTGCCTCTTTTGTTCCTAAACTCACTTGCCAATATTTATGCTCTGTCCTTCGTTTATATCACTACCAAAAAAATAACTTTTATTCGAACTTATAAATGGGCAATAGCCCGCTGGTTAAACCGATTCGCGTTTAAAATCTATGGTTTGAGTTACATTTGTTGGTTTTCTGGTTTTATTTTAGTTTTCAATTTTCTCTGCTGTCATGACTACCTCCAAAATAGTTATCCTAGGGTAAAACTTAGCATTCATGCTAATATTGCATTCTTTTAACTATTATTGGTTCTAATTTTCTAGAATGTTTTGGGCCTTTTTTTTGTGCCTTAGGTTTTTTGAAAAGAGAACATTTTGGGCACCCCAAAAAAAGAAAAAAAAGAACAGAGAATTGGTGATGTAGACAGAGATGGTAGAAAAATCAGAAAAGTAGTTCTTATAAAGAATTCGTTGTTGAAATTTGATTTGTTGACCAGCTTTTTAGTTGATTAAAAGTAATGAAGAATAAACCTTAATATCACATACAACTGAGTACAAAATTTAAAGATTGAAAAGGTACTTTGAAGTTGCATTGAAGAGTTAAAACATCATGGATGTATAACTTTGCCAGTTGATTTGCTGTTCTGGAAACCAAGAATGATGATATAGTTGTCCCTTTTTTCCTTCAAATTTTAACTGCTTGCTCAAAGATACTTAATCTTATTTTTCTGTTTTCATATTTCTAAGAAGATGAAAATTGAGAATGACAAGTGTTTGGAAATTTTTACTTCTTCGTACCAATGGATATAATACAATGCCGTTCTCGACTATTAGGCGAGGAAATCATTTCAGGAGCTCAGCGTGTTCACGTGCCTGAGTACTTGTCAGAACGTGCACAAGCATGTGGAATTGATGTAAAGACGATATCAACATATATTGATTCCTTCAGGTATTCTCTTCACTTGCACTTGCTTTCAAGATCTTTATCATCATGGCATGCGTGTTTTCTTTTGTGTGAAAATGAGAAACATTCTCCTTCACTTCCTCTGGGTTATATTATTTCCTGAATGCCAAGAGAGATTGTTTTGAACAGGAAGGTTATGTACTTGATTTAGAATAATCTGTATCTGAATTATGCATTTTAAATTGTCCTCGAAAGTACTGTTAACTGATGCTCCTTTGACTCGTTATAACATACTGGACATCAGTCATCATGCATAAACCACCTGGTTACCATTTTTTAAGATGACTAGAAAACATTAGTTGTTTGGAAGCGAGCACATAAAAGTTTTTCTTGCATGCAGCCATTTCTTTAATATTTTTACTATCACCTGTTACTTTGCTGGCGATGCTGGGAATTTTGATCATGTTCTTGACTTGCTGAAGGTATGGTGCACCACCTCATGGTGGGTTTGGAGTGGGGTTGGAGCGTGTGGTGATGCTTTTCTGTGCACTCAACAACATCCGCAAATCATCGTTATTCCCACGTGATCCCCAAAGGATTGCCCCCTGATTTTTTGCAGATTCACTGTTTATCTTTCTGATGAAATCAGAAATTATTTACACTAGAAGCAGAAGATTATAAATACATTGCCTATTTTCCCACCTTCCCTGAGGGCTCTGAGTGTATTCTTCATTTAGTCTGTACTTATAAGCGGAAGAAATTATAAATGCTGCTTTTTTCTTTACCTTACACTTGCAGCTAATATAAATTCCTAGTACAAACAAAAGTCGTGTAGTGTTTTCAAATCTTACCAAGGTGTTGACCCATGGAAGTTTTAAGACTTTCCCATTAGGGATACTTCAGCTTTTAGCTGTTGCTTCTTGTTGGGTACTTTCTGGAAAATCACTTCATGCTGGTTAGAAATTTATCTTGGAAGTGTAGTAGGTATTTTAGAAACTTATCTTAAACCTTTCAAAAGCCATTTGACTTTCAAAAGCCACCTTTGTCGTGCGCTTAATTGTGTGCATCTTTAAAATAAGTTAAGAAATCCTGCCCTGTGGAATAAGTCAGGTTAGCTCCCCCCCCCTCCCCAACCCTCCCTCTTTCTTTTTTGGGTTAAATAAAAAAACTAAAATAAGTGTATATTTTTGTATGTGGAGTTGGAATAATTTTACATCTTGTAGGCATAATAATATTGTATCATATATATATATATATAGATTAATTCTGCCTTTGGTGCATGTTACATTGAATTTGACTCAATAGTGACTTGTTATAAAGGCGGGAGCGGGGAAAAATCTTTATTTTCAATTTGTCTTTACATATTTTATATAATTCTCACTTGCTCAACCCGTTAAAAAAAAAAAAAGTAATAATAATAAATCTCCCTTCGATTTAACTAATTAGAAATGTACAATTTGGTATAAGTTTCTCTCTCTTTTCAAATTAAAACTAAATAATTAATATTGATACTTTAAAACAATTCCAATAAGTCCTACATTATAATTTAACCAATTCTATCCATGAGGGGAAAAAATTTACTTGTATTTATCATTTATCTTATTCAAACTTACCTAACTTGATAATAATACTATATATAAATTATTTGCTACTCAATTGAAATTAAATCATGCGCTTTGCACGTGCTTATGGTTAGCTAAATGACAAAGTTTTATGACAATGAAGACTATGGAGGCAGCAAACATGAAAATTGTTCGACTGATCAATGCTGCTGGGAAAGAAGCCGACGTCTAATTCTAAGGTGCCCGAATTTTCCAGCACCCGGTGAAGATCCCTCAAAAAGAATTGGTAAGTAGCCTGTGGCAGCTTTGTATTTCCGCTGAATCTGCACATTTAAAGAGTAGCATCACCATATATTCCAACACTAGATATTTGTATGTTTGCTAGGATGATATCTTTGTGTTTTACTCTGAAAAGTCTTATTTTTAGCCTTATGAATCTGCTGATTACTTACGGGATGTTTACTAATTTACCTGAAGAATTTGTTCGCTGCTCCTCAAGCGATTTCTGCCGATAACACAAACTGTTCCACCAGAGCCACCTCCAGTAATTTTTGCACCATACAATGTTCCTTCTGAGCTTCTTGATACTTTGCTGTGTTGCATTTCTTGCACCAATTGAACGAGCCGATCTGTCCCGTCTGAGCCAAGTCCACAAGCACTGTAACTATAATGGCACTGTCGAGCAAAATAGCATATTAGAGAGATCTTAATGTAACTTCAAACTAAATTTCACATTCAAAGATGTCAATTTGTTCAAGAACCAATTTGTTCTACTTTATATCAGTGTTATTGTCTCATTTAGAGATGTAAACCAGGTTGTGCAGGTTATTTGGTGGCTTGTGTAGGGCCTGTGGGTTTTTACTTGTTTTAATACAGGCCCGTCGGGTGCCTCTACATCCAAGCTTAGCCTTGTTAGAGAGGAAGATATGGCTGCCTAGATATTGTAACATTTCTAATATTGCCATTTGAGCTCAAAATACAGCATAATAATTGGAAAATCATCAAATATAATCGTCCTACATGTAATCCATAAGAGTCTATAGAGGACGGAAATATGCAAATACCTGGTATATCAATTCTCCTAGAGCAGTTAGTTGCTCATCTGAAGTTGCAGATGTCAGTAGTGCTTTAAAGGCCTGTGCACAAAATAAGAACTTCCCATGAGCTATATTCCAAAAAAAAATTCGATAGAGGATTGTTTGAAGATAATTTTATTACAACTGAACTTTTTCAAGAGTTTTGGCCGTCTAACCTTGACGCGAAAATTCTCATAAACAGGATGTCTGGTAGCTGCTTTCACACCATAATTCCTTTTTGCATCAATTCTTGTAACTGGATCGTTGTGATCAGTGTAGTTCTCCAAGAATGCCTCTCCAAGCATCGATTCAGGTAGCTGCTTAGCATAAAGAGCTTCATATCTAGAAAACGAAAGAATAATTAGGAAATTCATAACCAGATCAAGTTAAGCAGCCAGATAATGTGATGTCTACGCAATATAAAAGAGTCACATTACAGCTTCAAATTCAAATGGAAGTGAATCCAAATATTAATAACTTTCCAACCTTGCCACATTATTCAATTTTTTCAACTACCTAATCTAAAACTACCTTATCTAAGAGCTCGAGCGTACTATAGTCCCATGGGCGGCGGTGGATGGGGGGGCTTTATTTCTTTTAAATATGCTGTCTACACGTTTACTGACCTGCATACCGTATTCATTTTTCATTGATGGCCTCACATGGTTCAATTGTCAAAAAAGATAGTGGAGATACTTGAACTGAGGACGTAAGTCTTGTATCAGACCATATCAAACTTGTTCATGTAAAAAGCTTTGAAACAACGGATTTATCTATATAAGTTGCCTTCAAACTAAATACCATCACACAGTCTTCATCATTTACCTGTGCGGTGACAAGTTGCATAAGTAATCCAAAGAAGCTTCATCCTCAAGTAATTCAACACCATCCTCTTCCAAGTCATCATCAGATATACTGTCAGCTGGCAGTGAATTGGTCAACAATTTAGAAGCAGAAGATGTGATTATCTTTCGACCCATAAAGGCTCCTATCCTCACAGAACTGTAATCAGCACCCCCAACGCTGGAAAATGAATTGACCGACAAAAATTATGTATTTATATAAGCAAATGTATGGTAAGCTTATAAACTGAATCAGCCAATCTAGCTGGACATTTCAGTACCTGTGTCTAATTCCTGAATCAATTCCCCAAAATCTTACATGATTGGGTATGTCTACCAGCCCCAATACTTCGGCAGGCTGCATAAAATTAATGGGGATTAGCTTGAAACTCTCTGAAACAAGAAGAAACTCATCTACACTAATAATACCTGACAAATCATTGCAAGAAGTTTGTTAGCTAGACCACACGCAGAGGTCATCTGATCCATCACACCACATGGAGCCCCGACTACATGATTCTCTACCTGCAAATACATAAATGTAACCTTCATTGTTTGTCATATATTAATCTAGCGGGAAGGAAAACATAAATCATTGAAATCTACACCTTTTGACAGAGCAAAGCCAGATCTCTTGGGCTGATATTGAGTCCTAAAAAAGCAGGCATGGTGATACAACAATTATAATACTATCTGAAAAGAATTTAACTAATTATGGGCAGGAAAGTAATTGCCTGGGGAAGAATGGCTACTGGACACTTGTAAGCCTCTATAAAGGATTACAATAAAATACAATTTCATTTGGCAGGTTTTCGACACTCAAACATCACCATTTCTTGATCACGTTTTAGGCATTTACTATTTTTAGGAAAACTAGGTTTTAGTTTTAGTTTTAGTTCTTGTTCTCATGGATATGAAATATTGTCTAAAAAGCAACGCATTCTTCAAGAGCCTTACTAAGATACTCAATCTAAGAATTCTAATGGCAATATTTTAAGTACGCTTAATTAAACTAAGTTGAAAAAGAAAGCGGAAATAGATAGGAAAATACTAAAAAAATTAGAGAAATCTGCATACCATGAGCAGCAGCTACCGCAGACATGCTAGCAACTTCTACAGACGCGGAAGAGGAGACACCTTTTCCCTCTGGCACGGCAGAGGAAACCTACAAGTTCATCAATGTTAGATAGCACATCTACTCAGTGCATTGTGTAGAAATATCACAGCTCTATGAAAGAATTTCTCCAACATAATCCACATAAATGATAGTGGAAATTAACTAACATGAATATATGAGACGAAATATAAAAGGTAAAAGATAATAAAAATACAAGCAGGGATCTCTGTCAGTAAACAATAAAATATAATAATATAGCATCCACAAGACTTATATTACTTTGAAATTTCAGTGACAAGATAATAACATAGATTTCAAATTTTCCTTATTAGCAATATGAATGACAAGCAGATGATTGAAAGCCATATGTATGATAATACAGCGAGAGGTAGAGGATACAAACCAGCATACTTATACTATCTTCAAAGTGTATTCCTAGTTCTTTCATCAAAACCAGAATTGTTCCTGCAACAAATGCAGCCCATCTAAGACATAAATTGAGTTAGTATACCTGCAAAAATTTTAAAACAATAAAAACCTCATAATAGAAACGAAAGAAAATAACACATTGGTGCTGTACCTTTGAGATGGATCTCTGGCGAAGTAATTTCTTGCTTTCTCGTAAGACATGGGTTGCTCTCCATCCATAAAATCTGACAAATCCATGTCAAAGGTTGGTCCACGATTACTTAACTCTGAACCATACGATACCTGTTACGGAAAAAGTTTCTATTTAGAATGGAAAGAAAATAACACACAACGGACATAGCACATCTTTTGGTTGGCCATGCTTTTTGAAGCTACTATGAGTTGAAACCAGCAACTGAAGTCTTAATTTGGATCACTTACAATTTGCAAAACAGGGGTTGGTCCCCGTTCTTTGGCGTTTTGCCGAGCCTGAGCATGCTTCCATAGCTTTTGTTTACTTCGCTGAATCTTTTGCACGGCAACATGGCAGGCTTCTCTAGTTGGCATCTTTGAAACATTTAACAACAACATTTAATAAAGAAAGTTGAACAATATGACAGCAAATCCATAATTTTCTTGGATGCTAATATAGTGCAAAACTAATGGAAAATTTTTTATGCAAGCCAATGTTACTAAGCATTTAAGGTTAAGAATTCCTTGATTCCGTACTCAGGTAGAATACAGCTACTGTCTCAATAAGCAATTGGAAGACGTACAGCAGATAGGTTTCTGGGGAAAAGGATGCCAAAAGTTGAAGGTGCAAGGATCCACACATGCCTAGGTTTCTCGAGTGCAAATGCAGCTTGGTGCCACTTAAACCAAGGTTTAGCAGTGAAACTCTGGACAATACATAAAGAGGCAGATCTGGACAAGGCTATTTGAGAAGGATGCTTAAAATTATTAAGTTTGCAAATGGTCTCAGAGTAAAAAGAAACTTTTTCAATACTGATTAATATCAGTTCTTGTATTAACTTCTTGTGGAGGTATATGCATCAATTCAGAAGGTGTTGACTTGCTATGAATTCTGAATGGGTTTAGAAGGTATGTGTGCAAATAGCTAGACTGCACTTCCTTCTTATTGATATAGTGTCCATCTCCAGTATTGCATGTTATCTCACCAGGGAAATAAAAAATTTCATTAAGGGCCAAATGATATTATTTTATTTAAAATTTATTTAGTTATTTACTTCTGTAGTGAGGTGGGGCCTGGAGGGGTAAGATACCTGCAATACAAGGCTTCCAGAGTAGTCAGCAATTCCACCCATCACATCTAACCTTCCAGGAGCTCTTGACACAAAAATGTCTTCCTGTAATTAATAATATTTATATTCAAATAGATAACATGGGCACACAGCTATAAGTATCCATCAAGCAAAGCCATCAGATAACTTTGTCAATATTCCTCATGGCATTTGTTTGCTTTCTCTTTTTATGGATTCATCATGTCAAAGATGGAATAGAGAATATCCATAAGATAGCTGAGGATCTTTAAATAAAATGTTATGCAAGTTTGACAGTGGAACAAGTCCTGATTCAATCATCTATATATATGAAGACTTAAATGTCACATAAATGAATACTTGAGGCTTGTTAAGTTGGTGTTTCTATCTCAAAACATAAATTGGTCAAACCACTTTTTATTCACATATGTCGTGGGATGTTCAAGTACTACCCACTTTTCCATCACTCATTTCCACCCCTTTCTTTTATGTTTTAGAACAAAAGACCATCCTAATGGCGATCCAGATTACTCTCAATTTTAAGGTAAGCTTATCAATACGACTGCAAAAGACAACAGAGCTTTATAAACTCTTTTACATATAAAAAAAGTTGATAAATTGATACCTCCCAGTTAAAGAGATTAGCAGCAGCTTTGCGTTCCCTCATCTGATACTTCTCGGTATTTTTGCCTGAATCAAACACGTCAAGTTCAGACAAACTCTTCAAAAAACTTGCTGTATCGGGTAGACCAAGAAGATCTCCATGAAGAATCTCAAAATCCTCTGGATATCTAATGAAACAATTATGAAGTAATATTAGAAAAAGTCAAACATTAAGTGAGAGTACACTAAGAAGCATGGAGAAACAGGAAACTCACGAGTCCAACTGAAAACTGTTGTCCTTCATGTCAGCAGTAGGTGATCCAGTACGAAGCCCAAGTTCATTTTCAGCAGTTGCATACCACTCCGGAATGCTGAGATCTTTTCCAGGAACACGTTGCAATTGATATCCAAGAACAATGGCATCACGCAATCTTCTAGCTCCGCTATCCTAAAATTTAGATCGGACGAGGGCAAAAACCACTTGTTGACTTCATATGGATGTGGTTCTCACGTTGTATATAATTGTTATTAATAGTGAAAATCAGTGTGTGAATTTCAAATTCTCTCATGTGTTATTCAGCATCCAGCACAGTTGAGCAATAGACACTTCAGTACTATTTTTCCTTTCCATAGATTTCTACTTTGCGCATATATCATATGCATTTACCTATAAAATCTCAGGTGCATATTCAATCTCACATGCACTCACATTGATGAAGAATAATAGTCTATAACAAATAAAATATATAATTTTTCACCATAGCGTAAACAGAAGATTACAAGTTATGCTCTAGGTTTATGAAGACATGAATAACAGTAACATCAAGTTCAGAAGATCACTTAAGCGCTGGTAAGATCTTTTAAGAACATCCATTATCTCATGCCAAAATTGAATGAACTGCTGGCATCCTAGTCTGGTCATGTTGCATGAATGATACAGTCAATTTAAACGCATATGGAGATGGGTTCGATTTAAACAGAGATTACAATTGGCTTTGTTTCATAAAACTCATCCACTGCGTTGTCAGACAATATATTTTAAGCAAAATAATGAAGAAAAACATATTAGCGATCTAATGCTACATTCATGATAACCTCAAATATTACATCGAGCAATTTGAGCAGCTAATTATTGCCCATAGGACATGTAAGCTACTGGAGCATAAAGGTATTATTCATAGCTTAATATACCTTATTTGATGCATAGTTTTCCCCAGAAGCTGTATCCTGAGATCGAGCTGCAACCTGAAACTGATTGTAAATTAGAAATGCTTATATTGAAAGTCTTAATGTAAGACGCAAAAACACCACTAGATACTTTTACTAAGGATGCTCAATGCAGAAAAAAAAAATTACATGAATACAACCCTTTGCTGGTACATTTTTCTAATGAAATATATGCAAGAGCGCCAGTAAATAAGTTAGAAACTAAATGGTAGGAATGCTTTTTCATCGAGAGCAGATAGTCAGAACCTAAACAGTAAAGAAAAGAAAACCTGCAAAGCAAAGTCACTTTGACTACTAATTGCACTGATTTTCCAGCATGTTATTGGAGCTCTTCTAGAGCACCATCGAGGGAGACACAGAGGGCAACAGATGGATTCAACTACAATCCTAGCTCTTATAATCTCGAACATTATGGGGGAATCCAGAGTACAAGTTTCACAGTAAAGGACATGGCAAAATAGAAAACACTTTTCATTAGCCACCATGGACTTGTGTGGTAGGAAGGAGTAGGTGTCTCTAGACATAACTGCCAAAGAAAAGGAAGAATCTTGTTCTTTGTAATACTGAATCGTTTCAAATACTGCACCCCAAACCTGCACTATAAAACTGACCCATAGAAGGTAATTTGAAGGTTTACTTACATACTTGCCAAAGATCTTACAACTTTAAAATGCTATAACCGAAAAAGAAGTATTACAAAGAGAATTAGCTGAACCGACACAGTTAAAGAGAGTTGCCTACACGACGCTCTTCCGATCTCTTTTATGATTTCCTATTTTGGCAGGACATATGCAGATTCATTTACCTCTAGAAGGTGGAAACTAATATAAAAGCTGTAACCTGTAAATGTAATTAGTGAGGCAAATATTCTTCCTCCGTATTTGATCTGGAGAGAATCCCAAAGGAAATGGCTTATTTCCTTTTGATATACTATTATCAGACTTCAAACCAGTATCAAATTTGGAAAAACATTGTTCATTGTGACAAAATCAGATGGTAGATAGACCTGTGTGATTTTCGTAAGAGCCTAAATACCTGTGCCACTCTGATCATAAGATTCAATTTATATACTCAAGTGAACATACATACACATACACAACTGCACAAGTACCTTCATGTTTGTGCACGCAAAAATAAATGATTAAAAACAAATATTTTTATGTTATTGGGTGATTATACTGTTATATCAATTTTCATTATTTAATAGTATTAAACCCACAAAGGACACTAATTTAATTAGAATGACTTCAAGATGCACCAAAGGTGAAAACATGAAGTGAACCTGGAATTTCAGGTTCAAGAGATGACAGTACCTCGCCACCATTGATTCCCCCTTCGTAGCATGGTTTCAAACTAATTGCACGTTCCAAGTATGGTTGCCAGTGTCCAGTAAGTAAATCCCTTCGAATCATCTCAACTCCACATTGATAATACTGAAGAGAGCATATGGAATTTCAAAAGCCAAAGACAGTATAAACTAGTTAAAAGATTGTTTTTGGTCAAGCACG
The DNA here is from genome assembly GCA_963692815.1 of Nyctanthes arbor-tristis. NCBI lineage: Eukaryota > Viridiplantae > Streptophyta > Magnoliopsida > Lamiales > Oleaceae > Nyctanthes > Nyctanthes arbor-tristis. The sequence continues at coordinate 17,202 of CAVNYN010271580.1, read as the reverse complement.
GCCAATTAAACTCTAGATATTCTAGCTGTTTGTTGAGCATTATATCTTCATTTCTATGCTATGTAAAGAAATATGAGAGAATGTTTTATGTGCCTGTGGCAGATAGACGAGAGAGACACGAGAACTGGTAAAACTTTTGTTCTTGATTATAGTGAAAAATACATATTAGATATGGAGATTGTCACATCCATAAATATGTGAATTATGGTTATTCTGATTTCCTTTTTCATTCTTAACTGGTTTAGGAGTTAGTTACTCACCTCAAGCATGTTTCTCAAAAATGGTTCCTCATTGAAGTAGTCCCTGCGCACAAAGACAAATGGTATCTTGTACGCCAGTGCTTCACTTACTGTCCCATATCCGATTTTCCCTGTACAATATTTGTAAGAGTGATATGGTAAATGATTATTCTGATTACATATCAGCAATGCAGGAAACATAAATATCTAACCAAGCATGCAATCTGATGCCGCAATCACATCGGGAGTATATGCATCTTTCGCTAGTTTCACAAAATTTGGAGGAAGCTCCTGATTATCGGAGGCACCACAAACCTGAATACAGGGGAAAATGACGTGTTTGAAAGCTAAAGGTGCTTCTATTTTTAACATACTGAGGAATAAAAAAAGGAAAAAGGAGGAAAAATAATATACCAGGCAGAGCCAACCAGAAGGCAGGTACTCCGCCTTTAACGTCCAACCTGCTGGCTACAAATAGTTAATGCAGTATGGTTCATTAGATTCAATATTATGGCTCACACCGAAAGCAGTAGTCAGGTAGAAATGTATTGTATACAAAAATCAGAAAATGGGAAATGCTCCTTATTCTTTCTTCCTTTCTCTCTCTTTTTTTCCCCTTCCTTTTCTTTTTGGGAGCACTAGAAGTATTATGGCATAGAGAAACACTCAGGCACTCCTGAGACAAACAAATGGAATTATGACATAGAGGAAGTAGGTTGCAACAAATAAGTTGAATAGAAGAGCAAAAAGAATTTTTTTTTTTTTTTTTTTTTGGGGTGGGGGTGCACAGAGAGAGAGAGAGAGAGAGAGAGAGAGAGATCAACTTTATGAAAGCTGCTAGTTAGTACTCACCTGTCCACCAAAGTTGAGAACAACAACCTTTATATCATCCCCAATGCCAAGATCCCTCCTCACCTGTATTAGTTGCAAGAAGAGAGGTTAGTTAGGTTAAGGAAATTATATGTTTAGAAATTACTCCAGACTAGCAAATTCAGAGTGAACTTTCATCCTACCCCCTCACGAGACTTGTGCAATCTCCTTACTACCAAAGGAACATCTATTGTATCTCGAAATGCAGGCACTGGAGTATTTCAATAATAAACTTCAGAAATAGAAGTCATTAAAAACTAACAAAATCTTCAGAAGTTCTACTGTTCATATAAGAAAGAAAATAGTGTTCCTTTTTCCAGTCGATAATGTATCCAGTTACAACATACTTGGGCAGTATTCAGGGAGGCGGATAAGGAATTCACAATGAGAATAATCCTCTGCTATCTGTATTCACCAAAAAACAGGTAGAATAAAGTACCAAAGGGAATACCACAGGAGAAGATATACAAATCAAATTGGGGGAAAGAACAAAATGCTAAACACATTTCATGGGATGTGGATAAATTTAGCCACAGAACAATTGTCCACAAACCGGGTGCAGATATGACAATAATCATTCCCCTTCTTATTAATACTACAAACTTCACTGCAAATCAGTGATGTAAGTGATACTTATAAATATGCTAGCAGAATTTAGGAAAAAGGGAGAAAAAGAAAAGAAAATAAAATGCTAAACACATTTCATGGGATGTGGATATATTTAGCCACAGAACAATTGTCCACAAACCGGGTGCAGATATGACAATAATCATTCCCCTTCTTATTAATCACTACAAACTTCACTGCAAATCAGTGATGTAAGTGATACTTATAAACATGCTAGCAGAATTTAGGAAAAAGGGAGAAAAAGAAAAGAAAATAAAAGGTAGCACTTTATATTCATTTTTTTTGTTGTTGAACCTGTGTTCGAATCACAATATAAAGCTTTTCTCCTAGCAAAATTTTGTTTCCAAGGACATTCCTTACACATATCTCCATTATCCTCAGTAATAACAATAAGCTTGATGAAACATGCATTACACAGCTGCAGATTCATTAGTAGAAGTACCCCTTTGAGGGGAGGCAGTGTTAATGTTTGCCTGAGTTAAACTTCTAGAACTAAGAGCAACATTCTCTATATGAAACAGAAGAGAATCACATGAAATAAATTTGCAGAACTCAGCCTTATTACATTATCATGTGTCTTTACCCACCGATTAAGAAGTAATGGAATATCACAATGCAGCCACGAAACTCAAAGAATAAATATACAGCAGCAATTTCTTGGTTTAAAACCTTGACAGTAAAGAGGGGTGCTTTTCAAATGCAAATATTTTGTGGATATGTATCCAGTGAAATAATTCTCTTCAGACGAATGTATCCGGGGTCAGTAATAAGCTGTTTCTAAGTTTGTTTTATGGGTTCTTCCTGCTATATGGAACCATCTATCACAAGGGTCACTATTAGAATAGATAAATAAGAGCTATTTAATAATTAATATCTCGAAGAACATAAACACAAGAATGTATCGTACATCAAGGTTATGATAAACAGGTAGTTACCCTCTTACCTGCCAAACTATTGACCGATGATGACTTCCAGCAGCCATTACATACTCAGCATAAATGAAATCCCAACTTCCAAGAGAAACAGATATTTCAGATGCTATCTTAAACCATGAAATGAATTTCAATTTTCCAGAAATCTATACCTAGTGCAATTCTATTGGCATAACCCGAAATAAAAACATAGCCCATTGGCTACTGGGAAGTGGCAGGTTAGTAAGTTTCCTTTCATTTGTCTAGGAATTCTCTCAGAAATTCTGAAAGATTATTTCAATACATTTTTTGGGAAAAATTTGTATTCTTGAACAGAGGAAAATAGATACATTTGCTTGGAGTTAAGAATATAGCATGTGGCAGAAGTCCAGGCTTCAAAAATTTTTAAGAAAATGCATATGTTACACAAAACATAAAATCGCTAAGAGCATCCACATTGGTAATGTTAAAGTAAGTCATTGCTGGAGTTGCTAGATAACAACTCAAAAAACAACCTACATTGGTGGTGTTAAAGTAGTTGCTAAAAGCATTAAATTTAACAAGTTGTTAGATTTGTTGTTAAAATTAACAATAAACTTAACACTTTATGTGGTATTATTTCTTCTTTTTTTATTTTAATTAAATTGAAATTGGCCCATCCTTTGACTATTGAATTGATAATTAAATTTAACACTCTTAGTTAGAATCACCAACATGGCACAAATTAATAGTTAAATTTAACTTGCTTAGATGTCATTTAACAATCACTAAAAACTCTATTTTTTGCTTATGTGGATAGTTAATTTTAATACTACCGATGTGGATGCTCTAAAGTATACCCTTTTGTAGTTATATATTTATAACATTTATGACAGCATAATTAAATAATTATCACTAAAAAAAAATCTATTCATTTGATGCTACGTTCATCTAGAACCACTGTGAATAACTTATTGCTCAAACCAGAACTATAAAATTACTCCATTCTGCATTGTTAACCTGCAGATTATGTAATAAATGCCCTATGCATTACATGAAATAATGGTAAAAAAGAAACAGGAAAGCGAAGCACATCAGCACAGCTCTTCATTTTTTATGTTTTCAACAAATAACATGAACAGTCTCCTTTCTTTGTTTATTTGCATTGTTGTTTTGCTAGGATATTAACCATTTTCTCACATTCGAACAAGTGCATACTTGAACTTGATTCCAATCCCGTAGTTCGCTTCTCCTCCTGGATAACACACACACACACACACACACACAGAGAGAGATTACCTGAAGTTGGTGACACAAACAGAGCGAATTCCAGCATTGGCCGCAGCACGACAAGCAACTGGGACAACATCTGAGACCTGTACACATAGATGTCAGCAAACTAGAATTGTATTCTACCGCCATAGTCAAACTGAAATACAAAATCCAAGTCAATAACAATGCAATAGGAAGAACAGAACAGAAAATTCTATCTGAAATTAAAGTATTAATTAAAGTTCAACTGCCCTTTTAAAGTCGCATTTTTTTTAGAATATTTGTAAAATTGAATAAAAATAGTGAAAAAAAAGTTAAAAATATTTAACTGTAACATCTTTTGAAGTTGAGTTCCCGCCCCCCCCCCCAAACAACAAAAATTAAACAGCGTTATCCAAGAAACAACTTTTACATGTATCGTCAAATTGAAAACATTTTTTCTTACCTTTCTAACTTTCTTGCAAACACAAGAATCCACCTTTTTTCTAGACCAAGTGCTGAAAAACTTCAAAAAGAAATTCTCTCTACTATAGTAATTTCCACACAAATCTGAAAGGTCTACCATCCTAGATGCAGAAGTGATATAAGCAGTCAAAAAGACACTTCAAATTGTGGATTACACAAGGAAAGACTCAGAAAAAGACAATACGAAAATTTACCACTAAGTCTGCCTTGATGGATTTCAACCACTCAACCTCTGTTGCCAAAATAGAGTCACGAGGTACCACAGCTGTCTCAGAATACTAAATCAAACAATAAAGGTAAAATGTCAAAAGAAAGATCGCTACAGTATCATAATAATGTGAGCAATCAAAGCAAAAGAAGACTAAAATATCATGATAAATCAAGACCAGATATAGACTCGCTCTTCAATTGTCAAGTCAACCGAGCTTACTTTCTCTAAGGAAGCAAGACGATCAACAGTTAAAGCATCTGCTTGCACTGCTCCGCAGTCTAAGAGCACCTGTAATACATGGTTTCTAGTTAAAATGAATGACAGTTCATAATGGTAATTTAACATGAAGCATTTCCTAAACAACAAAAGGACCTTGCGAAGAAAAAGGCGAGGAGATTGTATTTCAGATGTGAATACAAAGTCCGGTGCACCGGTGACCACATGAACGTCATGCCCAGCAAGAATGAGATGCCGAATGACCTAAGCAGTACATTAGGAACACATATCATTTCCATCACACATATAGAAAACTGAATATACAAAAATTATGCCCCAATTAGCATTCTATTACTATTTAGAACAAACATACGTGACACTAATCACGTCCACATATTTCTTGAGAAATCAGATCTCCACCATTAATTTTACACTCATTCTATTTCTATTTTCAAATAAAAAAGAACTTTAAAGGGGTCTATATGTAAAATTTGTTTAGTTTATTAATAACAGAAAATGCATGATTTGATTCTTATTTAGCATTTTATTTATGCCACATCAAAAGTTAACTAATAGAAAGGAAAAAGAAATGGAACAAATAAAAATACACAGCTACGGTTACTGCTTTTTCCTATTATCGTGGGGAAAAGAGAGGATTTGATTCCCCATAGTTTATTTTATATTTCACAATGTGAACCACACAAATCTTCCAAAGCACTTGAATCCCCAGGTGGTGTCAAAGAAGCCCATGGTTTCATTCACCAGTTGATCATATTGATTTAGAACTAATCAATATGGATATGAAGCCAAAAAGATCTTCAGTGAAAAGGAAAACGAATACAAAAAGAGATGAGAAGTTCATGACCATCCAGAGCTCAGTAAACAGCTAACAATACCTAACACAATCTTGAATCCTCAGCTTATATGTAGTACTTTAAGAAACAATTATTCAATTACCTCTTTTAAAAGTTTGATATTTTAGGCAACATAGGTCAACATTGTATCGTGGCACACAGTTCCAAATTCAGCTTACTGCCATTCATTTACAAAAATTGTTAACATGTATGTAATTTGATGAAGAATCTGGCACAACATGGAGGACTTTGCTAAAGACAACTCTCTAACAACTTAAGCTTTTAAACATGAGATGGTTCAACATTGGTAACTTTAATCATTTGGTTCGATACTGGTAAATTTTACTCATTATCCTACGGGAAACCTGTTCCATGCAGAGGCATGTAAACAGAGAGATATTCGTCATTTTATTATAATCCTGATTCCTTTTTCTTTTTGTCTTTCATTTGTCCCCCCTTTACGTTCTCCTCTCTTACTTTCGGCTGCAATTAATCAATTAATCTATTTAACCAAAACTGTTAAAAGAAGAAAACTCAAAGTAACACCCAATCCAACCCAAAAGAAGAAGAAGAAGATAATCAGTATTTTTTTTTTTGGGTTAAAACGAAAATGACTAATATTATCAAGTATACTCAAGTCAGAACCTTAAACCAGTACATACATGCATAATAGTTCACTGAAACACATATATAATTCAATTAAACAAAAACAAATTTCAGCTAGATAAGCAACAAAAATGTCAAACTCTGCTCAAATGTGTCCTTTACATCAAATGGATTCTTTTCAGAAAACAATATCATAATGCTTACGTAATAATACCAATATTAGTCAACAAACACAAACTCAGACAGAATTCAGTTAAAGAAACAAGAAAAATGATCACCTATACCTTAGATGGGCTCCGTATCCGCCACCCAAAAACAAAAATCTCTCAAACTACAGTACCCAACGAACTAGAACACATATATAGAGAAAGATCAACTATACTCAAAATTGGGCTTTGAAATTAGATGGTTTCTGCACCAAAACATTATTATAATGCTGCTTAGTGCTTACAAATAGTTTCAGTCTAGAATTCACAATAAACACACACTTCGAGAGCAATGAATTATATTTGTACCTCAACGACACGGGTGGCATGGCCAAACCCATGGCCAGTGACATAGTAAGCGAAAACAAGAGGATGCTTTCTTGATTCTTCGGCTCCCATTCTTCAGTTCTGCTGCTAGTTTACTTTATCCCTCCTCTCTTAGCTTTGATCTTGCTACGAAGGAATAGAACTTGAGCAAGAAAATCGCCTAGGACGAAACTGTGACTGCAATATTTTAGGAGGTGTCAGCCCAATCTTTTTGTTACAAATAATGCTGACTTTTATTTATTTATTGGGATGCGCGTGGTATTTTTGTTTTCTTTCTTTACCTTCTTTCCTTCACCTTATTTTCTTTAGGGTTAATTTAACAAATCGTCCTCGACCTTTAGGTTAAGAATCAGTTTCGACTCCAACTTTTTAAAGACATCTTATAGCCTCAATCTTTGATAAATACACACAAATCGTCCTTTTTTCACTATTCTATAAAAGTTTTAACAAAATAACGACCCTTAAACTTTTTAAAAAATTTTAAGAAAAGGTTAAAAAAAATTTAAAAAAAACCCACCCCACCCCACCCTCCGTCCCCAAGATTGGCTGTCGGAAATACTGCTATTCCAATAGCCTACCATTCTACCGTCGGAATGGCAGCATTCCAGCGACCAAAAGGGGGGAGAATCCCTCCTATTTGCTGCTGGAAATAACAGCATTTTTGCTGACATTTCCGACAGCAAAAAATAAATTAGAGGGGGGAGACTCCACAGCAACATCATTTCTGGCAGTACTTTAGCTTGCCGAAAACGGCAGGGGATACTCCCCTCCATTTGTGTTGTCAGAAATGGCAGCAAAAAAAATGCGGCCATTTTCAGACAGCAAATTGGGGGATTCTCACCCCCCTTTTCTTTGCCTTCGGAATGTTGTCATTCCAGCTGCTGGCCCCCAGAATGGCAGCATTTCAAGCTGCTAATCTTGGGGCTGGGGCGGGGGCGAGGTGGGTGTTTTCTTTTTTTTTTTTTTATTTTTTTATTATTTTTAAAACTTTTTAAAAAAATCTTAAAAAGTTTAAAGTGTATAATAGTTATTTTGTTAAAAATTTTATGGAATAGTGGAAAAAAATACGATTTATGTGTATTTATCAAATGTTGAGGGCTGTTGAGTGTCTTGAAAAAGGTTGGGGACGAAATCGATTCTTAATCAAATGTTAGATACGATTTGTGAAATTAACCCTTTTCTTTATTTATTATTATTACTCCCTCCGTCCCATAAAAGTAGATTCAATTTTTATTTTTATTTGTCCCAAATTATAGTCCTTTTTTATATAAACAAGGGTAAAATTAATAATTTCTTTTTCAAAGATACCTTTAGTCTATTTAGTGACTATATTGATTAAACACAAGAGTGATTCAATATTAAATAAGGGCATATTAAGGAAGTAATTGTAAATTTTGTATTTCCAACCATATTAATTTACGTTTCTTAATTTATGTGAAAAATTGATATGAGTATATTTTTATGGGATGAAGAGAGTATTTTTTAATAGACAATGAGAGATGATGGAGGGGAAGAAATTTAGCTAAGGAACGGGGGTTGTTCGGATTTAGGTCTCCAGTCTCGAAGTTTGAATGTCTAACAATTACAATACAATTTGGACATCTCCCCCCTCTTGTGATCATTTTTTTAAATGAAAAAACGAAGTCATAAAGCATGTGATTTGAATGAGAGGAGCGTTCTTTAAGTTTCAGATTGTAGAGAAATGAGTGACGAGTCGCACATATCAATTCTCACGAGTTGCACATATCAATTTTCTTTTCTTTCCCCTTTTTTCGGATAGATACAATCAAATTACTTTTTATTATTTATCTTGTTTTAAATTCATTCTAGAACTTGCATTTCTCTCCTTTTTGTCCATCATATCCTCTTGCTACTTGAGAAAACCTCAAATAGGAGACACAGACACTACAGGAGACAACATGTTTAATGGTTAATGAAAAGGAATGTCATGTTTAATTACAAATTGATATATGAAGTAAGTCTCTTGTTTGAGTAAATTCTTGTGCAAAGTGGGAAAGGTTTATGCGAGCAATGATGCATTAATCAAAGAGATAAACATGAAAGTATCACTCTTGAGATAATAATGCCATAGTCAATTTGATGGGCCCATCGCAAGGAAGTAGAAATTGACAGAAACAAGACTCGATGTTAACAAAGGTGTTCCTTTGATAACCAATTTATTAAAAATATTGTATTTATTATTTAAGACATTAACAATTATGGATGATCAAAATTTCATGTCTCAACTTGCAACTTCTTTTCATGGTCACATCAAGGTGGTCATCGAGGCCACCATTTTGATAACTTTGTTGTCACACTGATAGGTAAAAGGAACAAAGAAATGCTGATGATTTAGGTGATTGGGCAACTAGCTAGTTTGTGATTTTGTTTTTTTCGATTTTTTTTATTGTGTAAATTTTACATATGGTAATGTATAATTACTCAAAATAAAAACTGATAAGTTTAATCTCTAAAAATTAAAATAATTTGAAACAGATAAAAAATCATTGTTATTGAAGAGTGTAGACATATTAACACAACCAGATAAAAAACCATCATCGGTGTAAATTATTTGACATTGCGCTTGTAATGGGATGACAATGTAGTTGCTGTAGGTCGTTGCAATTGGAATGACAACGTCATGCTACATTGTACTCAATAACGTCGTCCACCCTATATCTGCAAGTGATTGTTCCAATAGGTAGTTTACTTATATTTCTTAAAATGCATACTCACCACAATAAAGTGGAGCCCACTACATGTGAGCCAGCGGCCGCTGCCAGCCTCATGTATCAAGTGGTGCTCATTTTAAGAAATACAAATACGGTGCTCATTTGATCAAAACTCTAATAGTGAGTAGTCGTCACCACTTAGTGTATTGACCCAAATAGTAGAAAATTTTAGTGACAAGTACACTACAGAGAACTAACAAAAATTACCATCTATGTCGGCAAACTATTTCCAATTTGAAATTAAAATAAATTTTTGAAGAATGAGTAAGAGCTAATTATGTAACATAGTCGAATCTCATGAGATATGTAGACGTGACAAACTTGACTAAATACTATCTTAAAAATTGAAATAAAATGCTTTTGCTATTGCTAACGGGGTGGCTTAAAAGTGCATTTTTGTGACGGGATGACCAATGAAAAATTAAGCATTACTAATAACAAGGAAGTCTAATACATGTAAATACAAGACTTGTAACGAACTCAAAACTAGCAAAAGAAGAACTCAAAAGCGCCGGCCAAAACAGCTAATTCTTAATAGACTTTGCCAATTTCACCACCCCTTTGCTTCTTTTGTCTACAACCATTTGGCCTATATTGATTCTTGTGATTTCATTATTTCTACAACCCTCCTTCTCCCTTGTTTTTCTGCAAAAACCATCTTCTTTTGCTCGGTCCTCTTTAGTTAGCATTGGTCGAGACCATAGCAACCTTCCTCCTTTTTCCAAGCTTTATATCAAAGAGGTGTCAGTAACCCTTTTTCTTTATCTAGACTTGGGACCGGTTATGAAAACTGATCATGGCTCGTAAGATGCTATACTGGATTCTTCTGCTTCATGCCATGTCAATATGTGGTATGACAGTATCATTTGCTGATAGAGAAGCACAAACACTACTCAAGTTCAAGGGGTTTCTCTCAAATGCCACTGCGCTCGATGATTGGAACGAGACAGATATAGCATGCAATGGAAATTATTCTAACTGGAAAGGCCTTCTTTGTTACAATGGTCAAGTTACGGGCTTAGAACTCAATGCCACCGGGCTTGGAGGCAGAATCGACATTGATACCCTCGGGGAGTTACCTATGCTGCTAACGCTAAACGTCACGAACAACAATTTTGCGGGTCCCTTTCCTGAGGATTTAAAGAAGCTTGGGAAATTAAGAGGCTTGTATCTGGCTAACAACCAATTCTCAGGTGAGATTCCGGAGGATGCTTTCTCCGGCATGAAGTCCTTGAAAAGAGTAGTATTGGGGAATAATCAGTTCGGGGGTAAGATACCCACATCCCTTCTGGAATTGCCAAAGCTTGAGGAATTGCAGCTTCAGAACAACCAGTTTGAAGGGAGGATACCAGATTTTTGGCAGGAAATTTTGAAAGTGAATTTTGCTAACAATGACCTTGAAGGTCCCATACCAACTACACTCAGAACCCAGGATAAAACCGCATTTTCGGGTAAGTCCACAGATTTTCAACCCCTTTTACATCCCACTCGAGTTATCAAATTTACACCCCCGTCACATTCAGTTCAGATCCATTTTTCATCAAAGCACATGAAATTTCCACATCTAAATCTGCAACTTCTAAAAGAGACTGATAATATTTACCAAGAATCTGAAAACAGCTTGATCATTTTACTTACTTTCAATGAAGTCATCTTTCTTCTCTTCTTTTTGCTCATCTTGGGGTTTTAAACAGGGAATGACCTATGTGGTGAGCCTCTAGATAGATGCAGAAAGAATTCTATCCTAGAAATCGTCCTCATTGTAGCCATAGTTATTGCAGCTTCATTAGCAGTTATTATTGCAACTTCCTTAATTTTCTATCGACGTGCAAATATGCAAGACCAAGAAAAATCCATTGGCGTTTGTAAGGAGAAAGAATCAAATAACTCTAAGGGTGAAATCCCCAAGAACAGTGAACAAGGTAATCTGTACTTTGTGAGAAATGACAGAGAGAGATTTGAATTGGAAGAACTTCTTAGAGCATCTGCTGAAGTATTGGGAAGTGGAAGTTTTGGATCATCTTACAAGGCTATCCTCTTCAGCGGTCAAAGATTTGTCATTAAGAGGTTCAGAGAAATGAGCAGTTTAAGAAAAGAAGAATTTTATGAACACATGAGAATGCTGGGAAAGCTGTCTCACCCGAATCTGCTCCCTCTTGTGGCTTTCTACCATACAAAAGAAGAAAAACTTTTGATCTCTGATTTTGTTGAAAATGGCAGCTTGGCTAGTCACCTCCATGGTAAGTCAATCTTCACAAGGATGAATCTCAACTATTATGTCCTGACTTAATTCACTTGAATATTATTTCCATATAGGTAAACGAAGTCCTCAACAACTCTGTCTCGACTGGCCAACCCGCTTAAAGATCATCAAAGGTGTAACCAAGGGATTGGCATATCTTTACAAGGAGCTTCCTACCCTAAGCCTGCCTCATGGCCATCTAAAGTCATCCAATGTTCTCCTGAACAATACCATGAACCCCTTCTGGCTGATTATGGGCTAGCACCAGCACTCAACAAGGAGCATGCCCAGCAATTTATGGTGGCATACAAATCACCTGAGTCTATGCAAAATGACTGCTTAACAAGAAAGACTGATGTGTGGAATCTTGGGATTCTGATACTAGAGTTGCTCACTGGCCGGTTTCCAGCAAATTATCTGAAACAAGGGAGAGCAAATGATGCTGATTTGGCTGCATGGATAAAATCAGTTGTAAGAGAAGAGTGGACCGGTGAGGTTTTTGATAAAGAAATGAATCCGCCCCGAAATGCAGAAAGTCAGATGATGAGGCTTTTGAAAATTGGGATGTGTTGCTGCGAATGTGATATGGAGAAAAGGTGGGATTTGAACGAAGCAGTTGAGAAAATTGAAGAGTTGAAGGAAAGGGATTGGGAAGATGATTTATCTTCATATGCTAGTGAAGGAGATACGTATTCATCAAGGACTATTCCTGAAGGGGAATTTGCATTAACCGTGACTTGACAATGAATCTTAAACAGGGAGGGTAAGAGGGCATGTGAAGAAATAGGGACAAGACAGCCAGTGCATACATTATTATTAGCTTGGAAGTCCAGTAAAACCTTCAAATTTTTTATGGACGTAGACGTGGTTGATAGTTTCTCACGAATCAATTTGGAATTTTTTTTTTTTTTTTTTTTTTTGGGTGGGTACCTCGAAGTGTGTTTTAGGCAGTTAAAAGATAAATAAATAAATAAATAATTTAAAAAAACAGCTGTTTTATGCTTTTATTTGAAAAACATCCTTCTTAACCTTAAGAACTCTATATGTTAATTGAAGAATTACACTGGAGTTCATCAGCACACAAAGAAATTTCAAACTATGCGCGCTCCATACCCTACTGCTGCTTCCCTTTGTCACAACTTAGTAACTGAACCATACTGGTTGCATTGCAGCTTAGCCTTGCCTGGCCAAAGTTTTGTGCACGTGGTCGGACCAGTGCAACCACAATTCCCACCGTACCACATGAACCAAGTCTAGCCAGCAGTTGAAAACATTATTCTACTAATCAAAGACGATCCTGAACACGTCCCAAGAACCAAGCTGGATTGACTGTTCAGTCAACAACAGATTGCTAATGGGCATGACTGCCAATGTCTGGCTGCGGTCATGCTGCCTAAACATACCAGTCTTAGTCCTCTTATCCCCCAACTCAAAAGAAAAAACCTACTCCATAAACATAGAGATACTCTATGCAAGTGAAGAAATTGAATTCCATAAGAAGGAAGTTCCCATAAAAATACCAGTATTATCTCACAATTTTTCTCTTATTTATTTACCAATCAGAAGTCAAATATACCATGGTGGAAAAACTTCCATTGAAAAAGTAAGTGTTTCATGAGATTGGTTTGCGTCTTTGAAAAACAAAGAGAGAACCTCTAGAACCTTTTCCAAGTCTGATCTTCTCATCTATGTATGTGATCTCCAACTTCACTTCACTCTCTCCCCCATATGTGAACTCCAACCCTCCAACCTTGAGTTCAGGTGGCTCAAACACTACTCGAATCCATTTTCCGTCCAAAGCAGTTAGTTTACCTGCTGATTAACTAGGAATTAGGTGCATGTTTGGCATGCAGACCGTAAAATAGATAACATAATATTAGAGTGATAACGTCCCCAAGTTTGGCAAATCCACTGATTGAATGGTGAGCATGAAAATGAAAGTCTCTGCACTTTGTGACAAATAAAAATGAAAAGCAAAAGATAAATTTGGTGATAGAATTTACCTTCCAATGAAACCTCTCCATCTACAAGCCCGAGGAGAGAAAAGGACACTCTGTTTCTTACCGTGTCTGGGGCTTCAACAACCTGAATCATTTCTTTAGTTCTGAAAAAGAGGCGGCCCAATGAACTTCGGTAGCCACCACCAGGAGATGTAGGGTTCGAACAATATAGCACATCCCACTCTGCAGATAAGACAATTTATTGAAACGAAAGATTAGACCCTTTGACAGAGAACTTACAATTACAGAAAACAGGAACCACTTAAATTTGTAGACTGAGGATTGATATTTTTGAGCATTTCTCTTCATAAATGCAAAAGGATGCAGAGGATAGTTAGATAATGCTTTATGGTCTAATCATAGCCATTATTAGCGTACTCATCATTGAAACTTGCAATTGTCATTGAGTAGGATTTCAGAAGCTATTCCTAGCCAATATAATTTCAGAAAAGATGCAGTCTATGTTTAGAATAACACACACAAAATTGATCTCTTTTTATAGTTAATTTCAGAAGCTATTCCTAGCCAATATAATTTCAGAAAAGATGCAGTCTATGTTTAGAATCACACACACAATTGATCTCTTTTTATATTTAATGTCTCCATCATCAATATCTACTGGAGGAGCAGCAATGAAGGCAATTATAAATACAAAAATTGCGGTCAATAAGGTAGGGTCTCTATCATCATTATCTACTGGAGGAGCAGCAATGAAGGCAATAATAAATACAAAAATTGCGGTCAATAAGGTACGAATCATCAAAACACGAAACCATCCAGTATCCTCGTGTTAAAAAACTTCAAAGTGGCCTCTGCAGCCAGAGACAGAAAGAGAATGATGGGTTCATATTGTCACATTTCATGCATCAACATTATCAGACCCAATATTTCTGTATCTGTAAGATCATTTGGTTTTCTGCGGTGGACAAGTCATTGATCTGCAAAAGTTGTTTTGCAAGAGAATCGATCATAAGAATTTGGTGAATAAAGTGTGGTAAAAGAATGCCAGAAACAATTGCACAGGCAATTAATGGTCTCTGTTCTTTGAATGTTCTCGGACATTCTCCTCAGAAGAATCACTACCTTTGAATCAGAAGCAAGATCCTATGTCAGAAATTGAGTAGAATTACCGAGAATGGGATCTTTTACCTCCAAATATGAGCGGGCATTTTACAGGCTCTTCAACACAAAATGTTTGCAATTCAGAAGCCACTTCAGCTACCTTTTGGTGTTCGTCTCTTTTCAGCAGAACTCCTCGATCTGTTTGGATGACCTAATTAAGTGATAAATCTCAGTTTTCTTTACAATTGAAAGTTCTGAGAAGGCAGCGCAAAAGAGTAGACGAAAATGGATTATGCCATACTAGATAGTGACCACACAGAAACAGAGATATGGCTGATGATAGAATATAAATATAGTAAACATATAGCATACAAGGCAACGAATTACTTGCATCCGCAAAGTGATAAATACTGATCTATAGGTAGACACCACACATTCAAAAAGCGAAACTTCACATAAACAAAATGCCGACATGAAGGTTTGTATACCTTAATCTTTTCAAGTTAGTGCATTGTGGAAAAGAAGAATTCACGCCATCTAATTACATGTGATATACACTTTTATACTTGGTAGGAAGACTGTGTTTTTTACCAATTCGGGTTCATTTAAAATGCCAGGTAACACAACCATACTAAATAAAACATCAACTTCGATTTTTATTGTTCTAAGGACCATGCCGCAATCATTCTCACAAATAGAGTCTCTTTAAACACCATTGTTGTCTATGAGTGATAATACATGAATCAGTTCCGTTTCCTGATTCTTTTAAGCAAGGACATTGTATTTTTAAATTGGAAATTACCAGTCATTTGCATCATTTTAGGATAACTGTACATTAATTATTCAATTAGGTGATTTGTCAAGCTTGATCATATATCTCCACAAAGTCAGTGTAATTTGTCAACCAGGATTAATTACATTTTCTTCCATCTGTATGATTCAAGTCAATTATTTCCTTAAAACTATTTATGACTTTTTCCCCTCTTGTATTCTTGGTTCGTCACGAATTGCTTCTAGTATTATTCCTAACCTAAAGAGAAACAAATCAAGTTTATATGCAATTGCTAAGAAACGATACGTATAATTCTTTGCATACAATTACATTAAAGTATTCAACAGTGAGCAAAAATAGTACCTTGGAAACAATGGAGGTGACGAGATCATCTGGCTTAGTCGGCAAAGGGGTTGCAGCAGATACCGAGGCATAAATTCCGGTAACCCGGTTCTTGACAGACCACCGGCGGCGATGAAATGGAGAAGTCCGGCGATCGAAAGTCGTCGCAGGAGAGAAAGACTGTGGGGGTTTAAGGAGATCAGTGGAAGCGGAAGCGGAAGCGGAAGCAGAAGCAGCAGTGGCCATAGATGGACTGTCTAGTATGCATCAAAGTGTAGTGTGATTTTGGTGATTCGTTTCTAGAACATCGAAAATCTGAATTAGCCAGTTAGGCCAATCTATTCGTGGTCGGTTTCTTGCCACATATACTGATTGTGATTCTTATCCTCTTGGGTAATCATTTTCCATGCACACTTCTAAATGGTATATCATCATGACATTATTATGTGAAGATTTTGACGGTAAGATAAATAGAAGAAGAGGAGCATAAAGAAGATTATGGTAGAACTTGGTGACTCGTGAACGTCAGCAAACATCCATAAAAATTATACCCAAGGACAAACCGCAAATCACAGGATGACAAGACGAGATTTTGATCTTTCGCTACTTCTAAAAATCAAATAGATTGAAGACGTTTTTTGGGATTTAGTGTAGGCAATGGTGCCCATGATACTAATTTTGTTCACCGTCCACTGTAGGTAGAGTTATACCGTTTATTTCTGATGTAGCGGTGACATACTCAGACGTGACACACATATAACTGCTATGTGTGTCGACTTTGTGTATTTATGTATGACACATTAGAAGTGGGCGGTGGGTGGGTAAACATTCTTACCCATTATACTCTTATATTGTCTTGCTCTCTCTCCAACAGTCCAACCAAGTGTTATGTTTAAACAAAGTCTTAAGTACAAAAATAAATAACCTAGCGGCGAGAGTGCGAACCACGGTATTCTAGCCCAAAAACAAAGCCATCCTCGGCGACTCAATAGGGGGCCGGACTCTTGAGTTCACACCCTACTGTAGCGGATCATGGTTAGTAGGTACAGATGATCACCTCAAAGGTGCAACTGTACTGCTACTCAGTTCTTGCCCGGTACATGTCTTAGGGAGTTACTGAGAGCTCAAGGATTCATAGAGTACTAAAGAAGAAGAAAGAGAATTTAGAAAGACATGGAGAGATAATACAAAGAGCTAGATCGGTACTTCACCAACTCTGCCTTCCAAGGTTACAAGCACACCTTTTATATAGGTAACGGGGTGAGGGCA
>CAVNYN010271579.1:0-19914 GCA_963692815.1 Nyctanthes arbor-tristis | reverse complement strand
CAACAGACGCCCGTATTTAGCAATTTCAGTCCCAACCCAAATAGGCAAAACCCTCCCCACCTCTCGACTAAAAATTTTCCCGCCAAAGTAGACGGCAACCTGCAGCTGGCGAACGGGGCCATAGACCCACATCTGATAAAGGATCCAACTAGCAACCCCACATCCACTCAAAAACTTTGCTACTCAAATCCGGTGGCCAGCGACCATGGCGTCAAGCAAATGTGTTGCATTTTTCTTCTTTGAGGCTACAGCATCTCATATTAAGCTTAAATTCATGTTTCTTACATTTGTGAGGCTCAAAAAATAAAGAGCAATAGGATAGAGCTTGCCCCTTCCTCAAAAATAAATTTTTGTTGCTTAAGTTTTGAGGCTTAATCACCTGCAAGTCTAGAGTCAAGTAAGAGAAGCTAATTATTTTGTTCCAAAAACGAATTGCCCCCTCATTATTATGACAAACTGAGTACTATGAAGTTCTGACATATTTTCCCTTAATTAAAGTTCAATACCTCTGTCATATCAAGAGAATCGAAAGAATTCGTTTTACCACGATGGCAGGTATTCACGTAAATGGAAAGAATCCAATTGTTGATGGGATTTCTCATATTACAGAGTGCAAATTTTGGTACATGTGATGATTATATGTAAGAGATTCCATTTATGCTGGTGATTAGTGTTTGTAGTTAATCTTAGCAAAATAGTTAAGAGAACAAAATAATGAAATATACAGGACAAACAATTTTTGCTTAGAAGTTTCAGGAAAAATGATTATGAGAAAATTTCTAAGTCACATCCAACTATGCCTTATATGCTTGTGAGGCTCAAAGTCAGTTGAGTTATTTGAATATATAGTGTCTTTTATTACTGCCCCCTATATACCAGTCAATTATGAGTTATAAATATAATTACACGTGAACTTTTTAGGCTGCCTCTTATCTTCTTTATCTATTATTATATGCTATATTTACCCTTTGGTTTGGTAAGTCAGTTAGCACTCATTTTCTGAGTAAGACGAGAAAGAGAACTTCATGCTCAATATCTTTCTCAGTTCTCACAGGAAGGTTTGTGGGTAATTTGATGAATTGGTCAAACATGATTGCTACTATATGTTTTTAGTACTCCTTCAATTATTTATCTTTTTATTGGTAATAGGATGAATTGACCAAACATGATTGCTTGACTAATTTTTATTTAGTTATTTTCTTTTTGTCTCTAGTTATGGAGCCACAACATTGTGATGGTGACAAGCCCTCCGATGAACAAGCCTATAATCATTGACGGCTTCGATGACAATGGGGTAGAGACTGCACAATAGTGTGGATGAATTGTTTAAATTTTATAAAGGATATGCATATTGCATGGGCTTTCCGATTAGAAAGAGGAACTGCAGGCAATGATAGGGGTGCTTCTATCTTTTTTTTTGTGGTCATCTTTGTATTACTTTGTCTATGGGAAAAAATTCTCATCCTAAAAGAAAAAATGGTTTCTTTTGGCACATAATCATTTATTTTATACATCTAAAGCAGTTAAATTTGCATAATTTTTTATAGGCTTTTGTTGTTGTTTTACTCTGTCATTTTGAAATGTTTATTTAGAGACCTCCTGTACTCGGTGACAATTTTCTTTAAGGAATGCGCAGAACATGAGTTTTGCTTCTGTTTATCTGTGCAATTAATCTTTGGTTAAGCTTATATGTAATTGATCTTTTAGGGTAGAATGTTTCAGTCGAGTTGGAATGGTTGAAAAGTTATTGATTTGCTTCTTTCACTAGTTGTGGAGCTCACGGACCCATTGGAGGTGATATGGACTTTGAGTTTCCAAGTCTTGGCATCCATGAAGATTTGTTTAAGTCATGAACTTTCTGTATAACTATGTTCAACTATGATTCATTAGGTATAATGGGTAATTCATTATCTCATTTAGGTTGGGTTTCAATTGTATGAATGTAATATGCGTACTACATTTCGACTCTAATTGTGTAGTGGCAACTTTGTATTGCATTTCACTTCAAAAAGCTGATTGACTTTTATATGATTACATTGTTGACTACAGATGTTTAAGTCCCAGTTACAAGGGAACTGCCCCTTTTTTTTTAAATACAAATTTAAGTACAGCTTCTGGAAATAATCTTATGAAAGCTCTATAGTGTGTTTAATAAAGAAAAAGAAATCTGCCACATTTCTACTGCAATAATTTCTTTCCTAGATTACAACAAGCATAGAAGTACCAAAATTTGCTGGTTAATCCACTATAAAATTACACTGATGATATTACAAAATATGATACAAATATGTAGTATCACATCAATCAACTTGGAGCACAAACCTGTGAATCATGCTTGTTATATCCGTTGAATTGTGAAGCGCCACAAAAAAAAAAAAAAAAAAAAGAAGGCAAACATACAAATAGGAACTTGGAGCACAAACACAAGTAAATGAGATTAAAATTGGCTACATCATGGTTCACAATGCAAAGTAAAATTACATCAACTACACTACAAATAGGAATTATCATTGACCCAAAATATATACACTATGACGTACTACATGGTTCACAAACATCCGCAAATATAGAAAAGAAAAGCTTTCCCTTGTATGCCTATGTCGCAGTCATGACTCTCCTTCTAGGGACAGGCATCAAAGTAGTAATCAGGGCCCTTAGATCTATGGCATATCCCATGGGTTAACATTTTCACTCTTGCAAATGTAGTACAACAAAATTTTAGAACTATGCAATATTAACATTTAAGGCATTAGAACGTTTGCAACTTCAGTATAAGAATACTATTACATCTGGGAAGAGAAAATGTAGTATATATATATCTACCCATCATGGCCAGAAAGACTACGTATTGACAATGGTTTTACAAACATAACATGTCATTATATAACGTAGTAACCTCAACAAACAGTAAAATTAGCAAAAGGCAATGGAAGAATTTGCAAACAACATAACTCTATTCTCAATGCATCATGCTAACACCAAATGTATTTTAGAAAGTTACAACCAACATTTATATTCATATAAATGTTAACAAGGAAATACGCTTTAACTAGGCACTATCCTTATTCAAAAATGCATATGATTACAAGGTAATCCAACATTGTACCCAAACATCGTGCTCTTTCAAAATTGTTAAGAATCAAAAGTGTTGTAGCACCTTATAACTGGACTGCTTCAATCAATCTTAAATCTTGCTATTGCCCAAGGAAGGCAATAATATAGTACATTCAATCAGAGTTAAATATGCTCTTAACTCCATTTAATCTTTATCACCCTCGTCCACCAAAAACAACAATCATACAAAAATAAAGCGACACTAGAGTTTTATAGGGAAACAAAAATTAGAATTCTGATTTTTCCACTGTCAGCTTATACATTCATAGGGTCAATATTGAAGGGATTTTTACATGATCAATACCACACTTTCTACTTCTTTAGTCCAAAATTCATTTTTTTCTTTCTTGAAAAAAAATTCCATATAAAAAATATTTAGGAAAAAAAGTATTAAATCAAACTTCATTTGCCCACAAAAATTAGAATAAACAAAAGTTAGAATTTTGATTAGAATTCTACAACAACTCTGATTTTCATGAACTTCATTCGCCCACAAAAATTAGAATATTAAAACTAAAGTTTTATGGAGAAGCAAAAATTAGAATTCTGATTACTGATTAGATTACTATAAACATTATAAAACAAAAATTAGGATTCTGCAAAGACATCTACCAAAGACAAGATACTTGAAACTGATCAAAGTTTCATTAGAGTTTTATGGGGAATTAACAACCACTTATATCACCCAAAAAAAAAAAAACTAAACAAAACTCACCTTGAGACATAGTTTAGGAACAATAGCTACTAGAACACGAGCAAAAGTCTTGAGACCATGTCGCGCAGCATGAGCCCACCTCTAGATCTCCTGGAATCGCATGTTGAATCCCAAGTTTGAATGGATCGCCAAGATGTTGGAACGATTGCCGGTGGGCAGAGGGCCGATGGAATCTCTTAAGTGGGGTTTTTGGAAAAGAGAGGAACACAGATCCCCTTTTGTTTTCTGGAAAAGGGAAGGAATGGACAGCCACGTAAATCTCTTTTCAAATAAGGAAATTTTAGACATTTCACCGTCTCGGGCAATATCTTACGAGATATTTGGTACACCGATCATTTTCCAAACTTGGGTCTGGAGAAGAGTGGGAGAGTGTTTGCATACGTAATGCCATACTGTTTAGCAATTGTCTTTTTGTTTAGCAATTGTCTTTTTGAAGCCCATAGGAGTGAAATCCCTCCCTATGGTTGGGGACTAATTTGTATTTTGGGTTTAGGCTAAATGGATAGTTACTTTTATAAAGGTTTTAGAAAGGAAATTCGACTGGAAACTTTACTTTAAGGAGATTTTCACAAATGGCAAAAAGTAAATATGTATTGATGAGACATCAAGAAACATTTATCTGTCCACATATAGCAATAGTCAACTCCCAAATTGACATATATATTAATATCCATGCGGTGCCTACTTTCCATTTAAAAAAGGCGTTATTGTCTACAACATTTTGAATTAACAGATCATGTGTGCTCCAAAAACTATGAATTTTCCTAGATAAGCCTTTCAAAATCATATTAGAACCATTGCCGAAAAATTCAATGTTGTTACATGGAGTTACCTTTTCTGCAAGTTTTCCTTATTATAATTATTATTATTTATTTATTTTGGTTTGTCCATATTTGGTGTTGTTTTTGTTTTTCAAATTTTAGACATGTAGATGCACCTAGTTCTTATATTTATTTATTCATTAATTTTTTAATGAGTTCATTTATTAAAGGGTCCTAATTGGCATTTTTTGGTCACATGCGGTAACGATCTGTATGGCTTCGAGTGTTAGCTTTGTCAATTGAATTGAAAGGGATGAGAGAAAAGTCACTGAGACAGTTGGGAGGTCAACGTTTGGTTTTGCGAGAGAGATAACGAGCCTTATAGAGCGAGGGTAGAGGTTGAGTTGCGTGAAAGTGGAGTTCTGTGAGAGTACCAGTTTCCCTTTGCTCACAGAGGAATTCGAAAAGTTTGAGGAAGATAAGATCGAGTAGATGTGGGAAGTAGTGTTCATTAAATGCAAGGTAGAAAGGAGTTAGGGGTATTTTAGTCCGTCCAGATCTCAAACTAAGGGTTTTTTGATCCATTCATATCTATATACTTGCTACAATAGGAGATTGTGAAAAAATAAAACATATTTGAACGTTGTTAGATGGGATTTGCTTTTTCTACGAAGTTTCCTTAAATTGATTATGAAAACGTGGTTCTCTAGACCTTTATCAAAGTGTATCATGCCTAGTTACTTAAACAGTTTATCTAGTAAATAACAGAACATGATCTATATATGTCTAGCTCGAGTATGTATGCAAAACTAAAATAACACTAGAATTGTTGATGCAGAAACTAAAAAGGGAAAAATCATGGGCGCCTTTACCACGGGACAATCGATCTACCAACTTGTGAAGATTTAGTACATAGAAAAGAGAGTAAGTGATATTCTAATATGTACTAAACACACAAAAGGAAAACTTATAAAAGAACTCCCTTTTTAGATCGCTCTTTGTCATGTTATGAAGACAACTCATGTTGCTCCTTCTCTTCTTTTCTATCGCGCTTCTCCTGAAATGTACATCAAGCTTCTAGAGATCTTCCGAACTCATCAACAATGCTTGAACTCTTAAACTCTTCAAACTTGTGTGAAAAGTCTCTTGCACAATGTTGGTCGTCTATCAATGTACTCCGAAGGAATGCCAATATTAAACACGACTTTGGAAAGCTTGAAGATTCATGCAAGAATAAATTCTCGCGAGTACCTAGTGTGTTTGATTCTCTTGGTAGAGCTTTTGGATATTGCAAAGATTACTGCTCGATTCTTAGTTAGTACCTACATAAGAGAATGTCACACACACACACACACACACACACACACACAGAGTGTAGTCTTTGATCGCTTGAGCAAGTCAAGAAAAGCTGACATATGTGTTATGGGGAAAATTTTCTTCATATCCTAGATCTAGGAATTTTCTCATCTCCTATAAAGGAGCAAAAGGACCACTAAGGCCGACTTTTGTTCCTGCTTGACGGATGGGTCTTGCAGTTAAGCTCCTTTCTGCGTTTGCACTAGAGGGCCAATCTCCGCCCGGCCAGAGGAAACCTTTGCACGTCTCCGTTACCTTTTGGTAGGCCTACGCCCCATATGTCTACCTGAGATTGTCCATTGGCCCATAGGCCCTGACACAAGGTTAGTAATTCTTATACAAGAGAAATTAGGAAAATACTAGTATATCATTAGAGTACAAACTTTCCTTTTAAAAGAAATTCTAGAATGCATTACACAAGGTAAGTAGAAGACAATTCAAATTAGGAAAGTTAATATATGCATATATTTGAAATCCTTGGCTTCTAATAAAGCATCCACACGCTAATTAGTGATGACAATGGGTCAGGTTCGGGGCGGATCGGCTCCCCCCTGCCCTGACCCGTAAAGGATTTTCCCCGCCCCGCCCCGCCCCGCCCCGCAACCCGCCAAAATTCGGGGCGGGTCACGGGGCCAATCGGGTCAGGATTCTGACCCATTTAGAACCCGTTTAGCATTTTTAATATATTTTTTATTTTTTTCCTATTTTTTTCTTAATTTTTCTATTTATTTTTAATTGTTTTAATTTAAATGGGGCGGGGCGGGGCGGTTTGGGTCGACCCTGACCCTGGCGGGGTGAAAAATTTTTGCACCGTTCGGTTCAGTTCTGAGTGCTTGTTTTCAAATTTCTGAAAATGCGTTTACTTTGTCATTTTGGAAAAATGTTTTTAGAAATAAAAAATAGGAAAACATATTTTGTTTGATATTTTTAGAATTTATCTGCTTGTTAAGAAAATTAAATTTTTTTGTTCTTTCTCTAAAAAAAACAAGTATCATTACCAAGATTAAAACGTGAAATTTTTCTATAGTTTGTTCTAAGGAAAAAAATACAAAAAAATAAATAAACTAACTTCTCAAGCATATGAGTAAAATTTCAAAAACGTGATTAAAAATTGCGAAATATTGTGATTGTAGACGATAAAATTATACCTAATAATTCAATAGACAATTTATACCAAATAATTTAATAGACAATTATTCTATGATATTCATGATTAAACGCCAATAGATTAAATAAAAAAAAGTTGGAAATCGTTTTAATAAATTAAATATATCGAGCTATCATTGCCTTCTTGGGTAGTCGTTCCACATCTCTGTAGCAGTTTGATCTCTAACTTATCCCATATGAGGTGTTTGACTTGCATCAAAATGTATGGGTTCTTGATCTGGAATAGATTCTGCCACATCGTCAGATACCATGTTTTCTGATGAATATTCTCTAAAAGCATACTCTTGGTGAATAAAGTTCTGCACTGTGCAACAAGCCATTAGGATTTGTCTTTGCTTGCTAAGTGGATAGTTGGTAATTAATTTCAAAATTGGAAATCTTGCCTTCAAAACTCCAATGTATCATTCAATAATATTACGATATGAGGCGTGTCTATGGTTAAATAGCTCTTCCTTTCCACGCAATCTTCCTTTTCCAGCATAATCATGTAGATGATATCTTCGACCTTGATAAAAGGGTAAGAAATCTAGGCATATTTGAGATCGCCAACATCAACAAGGTAAAAGTCATCTACAATTAGACTATGATTTAAAACAATAAGTCTATAAAATTAATTTGTAGAGCTCTCAAACTATCAGAGTATACCTCCACGTGGCATTGAAAATCTATCTTTGTACCTCATAACTGTGTCAATGAATACACGTGAATCATTAGTAGTATCTTCCAACCTGATGTACACAAATGTGAATTTCATATCAAAATCACATGCCAACATCACATTTTGTGTAACATTTAGGAAGAAATAAGCAAGAAAGAAATAAAAATTATTAATGAGGAAGATGAGAGAGAGAGAGACATGCGATTGTTAGTACATAAAATAAGATGATAAAAAGAAATTGCATAATATAGTAGAAAAAATAGTGTATTGACTCGAGTAATCGTAAAAATAGTAATAAAAGGGAGAAAAAAATAGTAATTCTTTATGGGGATTTGTCATCCAGGTGCAGTAACTCTGCTTTACCCTTTCCCTTTCATCATCCTCCTCTCTTTGTGCTATATGAACTGCCATTGTTGCATAAAACATCAAGCAAAACAAAAAAGAAAGGGGAAAAAACCCTCCGCCCTTAAATTCAGGCTACTTGTTTCGACAATCCGAAGACACCGATGAGTGCATAGAGAGAGATAACGACATACAACTTACTAAAGCAACAAATAAAAGGGAGAGAAACTTATCACGTTAATTCTCTTGGATTTTGAGAGACATCGATGGCAGCCCTAGAGAGCGGACGATGGATAGAAGAAGCAGAATGTCGTAATTGATTTGGGGCGACAGAGAGTTGTAAAATTAGAGGAGAGAGAAATTGGAATTCACAAAACAATGCATTTTCCGCGTTTTGATTTTAGTGCCGTGTTTTCTTGAAAACTCTCAAAATCACTTTTTATCATTTTCTATTTTCTTTGTTAAAAAATTCCTTGTTTTCCAAAATTTATTTTTGAAAATACGAAAGTAAACGTGCGTTTTAAGTATTTTAAAAACAGGAAATTAGGCCAAACCATACTTTTAAGCTAGGTTGCAAGGAAACGGAAACGGTAAACGAAACGGGACACGAAACGGACACGCGGAAACGTGATTTTGAAAAATGTAGGACACAAAACGCTACGGAAACGTTAAGTAGTACTTTTTTTTATAATTTCAATATTCAACCTTAAAATTCAAGCCAAGAAAAGATATGCAACCTCAAAACACTAATGTTAAATTTTCGTACCTGGTGTTCCATCAACAATTTAACTAATGTTAAAAACTACTATGATTTGATTAGGATATAATTGAAATCAAAACTAATTACCTCGAGTCCCAGTAGGAAATTAATATGCCAATGTTGGAGTTGTCCCAAAAGTTCAACGTTTGCAACTTAGAACTAGGTTAATTATTAGACTTCTTTCTCAATAAGAAATTTAATTAATTTAGTTTAAGTTAGTTTAAATATTTATTTTATATTAAAACATTAATGAAATTACCATCTATAATTTTTTTTAACATGACTATAATTAAGTTTTACTTTTCCTTTTTTTTTGGAAGATTAAGTTTTCCTTTTTTTTAAAAATCCGAATCTGAATTTTTTGTCGTAAAGTTTCCTACAAGTTTCCATGAAGTGTCGATAAAGTTTCCATAGAGTTTCCAAATTTTATTAAAAATTAGGAAACTTTTTAAGAGTTTCCGAAATGTTTTCGAAGAGTTTCCGAAGAGTTTCGGTTTCTGAAACGTTTCCGACACGAAACACTAGCCTTTTTGGAGTTCTCGTGCTTCATAGCTTTTAAGTTTCATTTTTCAAAAATCAAGTGGAATTTTTAAAATTTCCAAAATCTTGTTTTTTTCATATATAATATCATTTATACAAATTTCAGAATAATATAAATAAATATGTATTTCCCTACTTTTTCCAATTTCCTTTTATCACACATCTAACTCCTAAATTCTAGTTTACCATATCCTAATCCCTAAATTTTGGCACTATTTCAAATTTGAAAAACTTGCAAATCCTTCAATTAATCTAATATATATCCATTATCATGTATCTATCTCTAACTCATCATGAATCCAAAATGGAGAGCAATTTGAAGAAAATATTTTTATATAACCAAATTTTCTTTTTCATTTTTGAATTCACATGAGATTTGAAATTCTTTTGTTACACTTCTCTATTTTTATATCATAGATATTGCGAATTCTATATTTTCTTTTGAATTCTAATTAATTAAATTAAATAATTAAAGATTATCATATATCCACTAGTAATTCAAACATGATTCTATTTTTCGTTAGACAAACATGTATTTGTTTGCTCGTTGATCATAGTAAATAAAAGGTGAAATCCATATTTTTCATCAAAATCAATACAACTTTAGTTACATAATGTAACTTATTGTAGTCTAACTTCTTTTCAGTTTTTGTTCCACAATCTTTTCAACTTGTTTTCTGTTGGGATAAATTACTGTGACCCAAACTCCTCAAACCCACATTTAGAAATCTTCGTACGAATTCATTTATTTAAATAATATTAGCAATATATGGTAAAAATGAACAAATGTAACCAGTCCAAAACCAGGGTTTCCAACACCCAATCTAAAAAATATTTAATGTCATATTCATGACCAGATTTTTTTTACAAAGACTTGACTCTAGTACATGAACATTTCCAATGAAATATAGAATACTGCAGGTATAATAATCATCTTAAAGGAAAATGGAAAAGAAAAAAATAAAATCACTAGACTATTTACCATTCAGCATGAAACTGATTTATGTTCTTTAAATTAACCAAGATACAATCTAAAATTCAAATCCCGTAAATCGCAACCCATGGATTATCGAATTGGCATCCTCCAAAATATGTAATTGTATAAAAAGAAAGAAGAATACGAGTCATGTTGCAGCACGGGGATTGTTATTTTTAACCCACTCATGGATCGTTAGAATTGAAGAGCATATTATCTTCTTCCTTCCCTACATTAGAATAGAGATAATGTCAAATCAAATTAATAAACCAAATGACAAAATCTAAACAGATTTATCTGTCATTATATATTTTAAACAGATTACACTTTCATTAACAAAATACTCCATATCAATGATGCTTAACCGCACGCAAACGACGTAGATTTGACAATTTTAGATTGTTATGCGTTCATGTAGGCACCAAATCAAACCAAATTCATTGTCAACGCAAGTCACATTAAAATCGTAGATGAGAAAAATATTTCAGCAATAAATTTTTTTTCGTGTTTCTAAGAAAAAAATCAGCAAAAAATTTGAATAGAAATCAAACTATGAGTTGGTTCTTTTTCTAGTCACAGAAATTTATGCAAACATCAAAATATGTTTTCTAATTAATATAGATAAGAAATGATAATGGAATAGAACATCTAAGATAATGAGAACACAGACCTAAATGCATACCTTTCCGGCAATTTTGACAAACGCTAGTCTCTATTTTTCATATTTGATTTTAGCATCCTGATTTTTTTCTTATTTTTTGCTTGGATCCTGAATTTTCCATTGTTTCCACTCTCCAATATGCACAATTATATAAGATTTTTTGGGGGCATATATGATTTCGGATTTCAAGCCGCAACTGCCCTTAAATACAGGAGCATGGAGATATATATATATATATACACTAGTTTTTCTACCCGTGCGATGCACGGGAAGCAACGACTAAAGACATGACGATGATGCAATAGATAATTGCTAGAAAGGTATAAGTAACAATAGTAATGAAGAAAATACAATCAACAAAGTTTGAGTTTTGTTCATACAAATTTAGGAAACTAGTCATTGGAACATGCGTTGCACGTTGTATGTCACAATAAATATACTTGATCGTAAGAAAATTTTATTCTAAAGCACTTTATACACAATATTTGTTGTCAACATTACACTTTTCTTGCGTTTGTTGTCTGATTCGACCAACACTTTTGTTGTTTGCATTGAAACTCCACGTGAAAGTGCAACACATAGTTGTCCATGTGAAAAGACATGCTCCGGAAGATATATTTCAACATGAGGTATAGTTTGTCCTTATATCGTGTTGAAAGTCATTGCAAAGCAAGGTCATATCGGAAATTGTTTTCTCTTAAACTTGAATGTGTAGCCTTCATCGTTTGCAGGACTTAGTGGGTTCGGGAAAGATAAATTTGTTTCCTAGCATGTTGTCCAAAGTTTATTTCTGCATGAATGACATTTGTTCCAAACTCACAACATACCATTCTTGTTCCATTTCAAAGTCTATTGAAGGGATCCAGGTTTCTTAAGAGCATAATTGGACAATTTTTTTTTTAACACCAGTTTATGTGATGGTAAACCATTTGGCAACAACATATTTAGAAATTCTTCTTTGGTAATAGTTGTCTGTATTATCAATTGCTTCATAGAAACTGACAAACTCTTTACTTTTATCAGGAAATAATTGAATTAATTTATCATTAAAGTAGTCAACATATTCATTCTTTGTTGAAAGAATCCTACACATGTCATATATTCAAACGAAGATGTATTTTTCACTAAATCTGGGAAAACCGAATTGATGAGTTTAACTCTTGAGATTATGCATCATCACCTACTATTACTG
Source organism: Nyctanthes arbor-tristis (assembly GCA_963692815.1). Classification (NCBI taxonomy): domain Eukaryota; kingdom Viridiplantae; phylum Streptophyta; class Magnoliopsida; order Lamiales; family Oleaceae; genus Nyctanthes; species Nyctanthes arbor-tristis. The sequence continues at coordinate 7,672 of CAVNYN010271579.1, read as the reverse complement.
TCTCCATCGGTAAAGAAATGAAATCATCTTTTATTGTTGGCTCCGTTCCATTACCAATTCGAGTTAAAAGGTTTGCATATTGAACATCATTTTGAGCCATCACGTTGAGTTAATTTTGTAAGTATTCATTTTCCGAATTGTATCACTAAAAATTTCGATTGTCTCACTAAATAATGTGGCTTGGATTTTATTAGCCTACAAAGGCATAAAAAGAAATGTGTTAGTATGAAAAAGAATTGCTAAGATAATAGTCTAGTTATTCAAAATATAAACAACTAAAAATATTACCTCTTCATCCATTAAAATCAATTTTTGAACTTGAATGTGATCGTTTGCATTCTTGTAGTTTTCAATGCAACTTTTACGAAGGATGGAAACTTTGATGCTCCATTCTTGATCAAATGCACCCAATCCATTTATTAGCATGCAATGCACTTCCTTTTTTGTTGATGCAGATGAAGCCATTTTTCTAGAGAATGAATTAAAACTAAGATTGTATTGAATTGAAGGAAAAATATAAGTTGGATTTGTGTTTCAATATTCTTGGATTTATTTGAATTTTGATCATCAATTTATAGTTGGTGAAGTATATGAAATGTGAAGGTTGATATGGTGGGTATTTAATATTATTAAACTAAATTAAATATAATAATTGTTGTATAACATTCATTTATCTTTGTTATGGAACTTGAATGGAATCAATTATAACATATAATGATTGATTGCAAAAAAATAATAATACATGTAATGATTATTTTTTAATGTTTTAATGATTAAAAAAATACAAAAATAAATTAGTTCTAGTTCATTTTTCACATAAATTAAGAGATTTTTATCGAAATTATATATTTGAGCATTAATCTAAATTGTAGCATGTGAAATATATTAAATAGATTTATAAAATTATGCAACTTGTGAAATTCTAATAGCTAACCTATTAGTTAGCTAGGTTTAAAATAATTTTTAATAAAAAATTTAAATTAAATTTCCAAACTATGTGAAAGTCAAAAAAGAACCAAAAAATAAATAAATAAAAGAAATGAAGAGAGCAACAATCTAAATTGTAGCATGTGAAACATATTAAATAGATTTGTAAAATAACACAACTTGTAATATTCTAATAGGTAATTTATTAGTTAGCTAGGTTTAAAATCATTGTTAATGAAAATTTTTAATTTCCAAACTATATGTGAAAGTAAAAAAAAAAAAAAGAACGAAAAAATAAAAATTAAATTAATCGATATTAAAAAATACTAACGTAAATCGATATTAAAAAAATATTAAATAGATTTGTAAAATAACACAACTTGTAATATTCTAATACGTAATTTATTAGTTAGCTAGGTTTAAAATCATTTTTAATGAAAATTTTAATTTCCAAACTATATGTGAAAATAAAAAAAACAAGAACAAAAAAATAAAAATAAAATTAATCGATATTAAAAAATACTAACGTAAATCGATATTAAAAAAATATTTATTAATATTACCAACTTGTTCATGAATTTTACATATTAAAACATAAATCAAGATTAAAATACAAAAGTATATTTCTTTTCATTTCACTATACAATCTTCTTTATCATAAATCTTAAGTCGAAAAGGTATACTTACATCACATAATTGCATATTTGCATGAAGTGATAAAAATTACATGAAGTATGCATGAAAAGATGAGATGTGAAGGTTGATGTGGTGGACATTTACATCAAATTAGAATGATTAATTGTAGGCATGTAAATTATGAACTTTTTAATAGTATTAAATTAAATTAAATATAATAATTGTTTTATTTGTCTTTGGTTATGAAATTTGAATGAAATCCAATATACATATAATGATTGATTGCAAATAATAATACATGTAATGTATATTTTTTTCTTAAAGTTTTAATGATTAAATAAATACAAAAATAAATTAGATACATGTATGCATTTTTTTTAAAGTTTTAATGATTAAAAAAATACAAAAAAACATTTTTAATGAAAATTTTAATTTCCAAACTATGTGTGAAAGTAAAAAAAAAAGAACCAAAAAATAAAAATAAAATTAATCGATATTAAAAAATAAAGAAAATAAATTAATATTTTATAACCAACTTCGTTTATGAATTTTACATATTAAAACATAAATCAATATTCAAATTCAAAGGTATATTTCTTTCCATTTCACTATGCAATCTTCTTTATCATGAATCTTAAGTCGAAAAGGCATACTTATATCATATAGTTGCATGAAGTGATAAAAATTACATGAAGTATGCATGAAAAGATGAAATGTGAAGGTTGATATGGTGGACATTTACATCAAATTAGAATGATTAATTGTAGTGTAACGGTATGTAAATTATGAAATTTTTAATATTATTAAATTAAATTAAATATAATAATTGTTTTAACATTCATTTGTCTTTGGTTATGAAATTTAAATGAAATCAAATATACGTATAATGACTGATTGCAAATAACAAAAATACACGTAATGCATATTTTTTTCTTAAAGTCTAAATGATTGAAAAAATACAAAAATAAATTAGATACATATAATGCATTTTTTTAAAGTTTTAATGATTAAAAAAATACAAAAATACATTTTTAATGAAAATTTTAATTTCCAATCTATATGTGAAAGTAAAAAAAAAAAGAACAAAAAAATAAAAATAAAATTAATCGATATTAAAAAATACAAACGTAAATCGATATTTAAAAATATAGAAAATAAATTAATATTTTATAACCAACTTTGTTCATGAATTTTACATGTTAAAACATAAATCAAGATTCAAATACAAAAATATATTTCTTTCCATTTCACTATGCAATCTTCTTTATCATGAATCTTAAGTCAAAAAGGCATGCTTACATCACATAGTTGCATGAAGTGATAAAAATTACATGAAGTATGCATGAAAAGATGAGATGTGAAGGTTGATATGGTAGGCATTTACATCAAATTAGAATGATTAATTGTAGTGTAACGGCATGTAAATTATGAACTTTTTAAGAGTATTAAATTAAATAATAATAATTGTTTTATAATATTCATCTGTCTTTGGTTATGAAATTTGAATGAAATCAAATATACATATAATGATTAATTGCAAATAATAAAAATACATGTAATCCATTTTTTTCCTTAAAGTTTTAATGATTAAAAAAAATAAAAATAAATTAGATATATGTAATGCATTTTTTTTAAAGTTTTAATGATTAAAAAATACAAAAATACATTTTTAATGAAAATTTTAATTTCCAAACTATATGTGAAAGTAAAAAAAAAAGAACAAAAAAATAAAAATAAAACTAATCGATATTAGAAAATACTAACGTCTTAATATAGAAAATAAATTAATATTTTATAACCAACTTTGTTCATGAATTTTACATATTAAAACATAAATTAAGATTCAAATATAAAAGCATATTTCTTCCCATTTCACTATGCAATCTTCTTTATCATGAATCTTAAGTCGAAAATGCATATTTACATCACATAGTTTCATGAAGTGATAAAAATTACGTGAAGTCTGTATGAAAAGATGAGATGTAAAAGTTGATATGGTGGGCATTTACATCAAATTAGAATGATTAATTGTAGTGTAACGGCATATAAATTATGAACTTTTTAATAGTATTAAATTAAATTAAATATAATAATTTTTTTATAACATTCATTTGTCTTTGGTTATGAAATTTGAATGAAATCAAATATACATATAATGATTGATTGCAAATAATAATAATAATACATCAAAAGCATTTTTTTTCCTTAAAGATTTAATGATTAAAAATACAAAAATAAATTACATACACGTAATGCATATATTTTTTAAAGTTTTAATGATTAAAAAATACAAAAATAAATTAGTTCTGGTTTATTTTTCACTTAGATTAAAAAATTTTAACCAAGATTATATATTTGAGATTTAATGTAAATTGTAGCATGTGCAACATATAAAATATTAGTTTGAATGAATTTGAGTTTGAAATTTGAAATTCAGAGAATATTAGTTTGATCGGATGACTTTAGTGATGCTAAATTAAATTGTATGATGAACATTTAGAAGAAAATAATATTAGTTTGATTGGATAACTTTAATGATAATGTTAAATGTAATAATGTAGTGAATTAATATGGGGTGAAATAAAAGTAATGGACAACATGGGAATTAAAGAAAAAAGGTAGGGGTAAATGTGGAATCCGAATGTTTTACAAGGATTCTACCTTTTTAGTTTGACTAGTCATTGGAACGTGCGTTGCATGTTGTATGTTACAATAAATATATTTGATCGTAAGAAAATTTTATTATGAAAGCACTTCTTTATACACAATATTTTTTGTCAATATTACACTTTTCTTGCTTTTGTTGTCTGATTTGACCAAACACTTTTGTTGTTTGCATTGAAACTCCACATGAAAGCACAACATATATAGATGTCTATGTGAAAAGACATGCTCTGGAAGATATATTCCAACATGAGGTATAATTTGTCCTTATACCGTGTTGATAGTCATTGCAGAGCAAATTGTTTTCTCTTAAAGTTGAATGTGTAGCCTTCATCGTTTGCAGGACTTGGTGGGATTTGGGGAAGAAAATTTTGTTTCCCAGCATGTTGTCCAAATGTTATTTCTGTATAAAGGACATTTGCTCCAAAATCACAACATACAATTATTGTTCCATTGCAAAGTCCATTGGAGGGATCCAGGTTTCTTAATAGCATACTTGGACAATTCTTTTTCAACACCAGTGTGTGTGATGGTAAACCATTTGGCAACAACGTATTTAGAAATTCTTCTTTGGTAATAGTTGTTTGTATCATCAATTGCTTCATCGAAACTGACAAACTCTTTACTTTCACTAGGAAATATATAATTGAATTAACTTATCATTAAGGTAGTCAACATATTCATTCTTTGTTGAAAGAATCTCATGCATGTCATATATTCAGACGAAGATGCATTTTTTTGCTAAATCTGGGAAAACCGAATTGATGAGTTTTAACTTTTGAGATTCTGCATCATCACCTACTATTACTGTCTCCATCGGTTAAAAAAATGAAATTATCCTTTATTGTTGGCTCCGTTCCATTACCAATTCGAATTAAAAGGTCTACAAATTGAACATCATTCCCCCATGTTGAGTGAATTTTGTAAGTATTCCCTTTCCTAATTGTATCACTAAAGATTTCGATTGTCTCACAAAATAATGTGGCTTGTATTTTATTAGCCTGCAAAGGCATAAAAAGAAATGAGTTAGTATGAAAAAGAATTGCTAAGATAATAGTATAGTTATTCAAAATATAAACAACAAAAAATATTGCATCTTCATCCATTAAAATTAATTTTTGAATTTGCCGATCTGGACCGTTTGCATTCTTATAGTTTTCAATGCAACTTTTACAAAGGATAGAAACTGTGATGCTCCATTCTTCATCAAATGCACTCAATTCTTTTATTAGCATACAATGCTCTTTCTTTTTAATTTGTTGATGCGGACGAAGCCATTTTTCTAGAGAGATCGGATTGAAACTAAGATTGAATTGAATTGACGGAGAAATATAAGTTGGATTTGTGTTTCAATATTGTTGGATTTATTTGAACTTTGATCATCAATTTATAGTGGGTGAAGTATATGAGAAGTGAAGGTTGATATGGTGGGTATTTAATATTATTAAATTAAATTAAATATAATAATTGTTTTATAACATTCAATTATCTTAGTTATGGAACTTGAATGGAATCAATTATAACATATAATGATTGATTGCAAAAGAAATAACAATACATGTAATGATTATTTTTTTAACGTTTTAATTATTAAAAAATACAAAAATAAGAAATTAAGAATTTTTTTATCAAAATTATATATTTGAGCATTAATCTAAATTGTAGCATGTGAAACATATTAAATAGATTTGTAAAATTATGCAAGTTGTAAAATTCTAATAGCAAACCTATTAGTTAGCTAGGTTTAAAATAATTTTTAATAAAAAATTTAAATTAAATTTCCAAACTATATGAAAGTCAAAAAAGAACAAAAAAATAAATAAATAAAAGAAAAGAAGAGAGCATTAATCTAAATTGTAGCATGTGAAACATATAAAATAGATTTGTAAAATAATGCAACTTTTAATATTATAATAGGTAATTTATTAGTTAGCTAGGTTTAAAATCATTTTTAATAAAAATTTTAATTTCCAAACTATATGTGAAAGTTAAAAAAAAAAGAACAAAAAAAAATAATCGATACTAAAAAATACAAACGTAAATCGATATTAAAAAGTATAGAAAATAAATTAATATTTTACCAACTTTGTTCATGAATTTTACATATTAAAAGATAAATCACGATTCAAATACAAAAGTACATGTCTTTCTATTTTACTATGCAATCTTTTTTATCATGAATCTTAAGTCGAAAATGCATACTTACATCACATAGTTGCATGAAGTGATAAAACTTACATTAAGTATGCATGAAAAGATGAGATGTGAAGGTTGATATGATGGATATTTACATCAAATTAAAATGATTAATTATAGTGTAACTGCAAATTATGAACTTTTTAATAGTATTAAATTAAATTAAATATAATAATTGTTTTATAACAGATCGGAAGACTTTGGTTATGAAATTTGAATGAAATCAAATATACATATAATGACTGATTGCAAATAACAATAATAGATGTAATGCATATTTTTTTTCTTAAATTTTTAATGATTAAGAAAATACAAAAATAAAATAGATACATGTAATGCATAGTTTTTTTTCTTAAAAGTTTTAATGATTAAAGAAATACAAAAATAAATTAGTTATGGTTCATTTTTCACTTAGATTAAAAAATTTTAACCAAAATTATATATTTGAGCATTAATGTAAATTGTAGCATGTGCAACATATAAAATATTAGTTTGAATAAATTTGAGTTTGAAATTTGAAATTCGGAGAATATTAGTTTGATTGGATGACTTTAGTGATACTAAATTAAATTGTATGATGAACATTAGGAAGAAAATAATATTAGTTTGATTGGATGACTTTAATGATAATGTTAAATGTAATAATATAGTGAATTAATGTGAGGTGAAATAAAAGTAATGGACAACGTGGGAATTGAAGAAAAATGTAAGGGTAAAGGTGGAATCTGAATGTTTTACAAGGATTTCACCTTTTATATAGTAGTGATTGGATAATTTTAGTAATGCTAAATTAAATTGTATGATGAACATAGGAAGAAAATAATATTAATTTGATTGGATGACTTTAATGATAATGTTAAATGTCATAATGTAGTGAATTAATATTGAGTGAAATAAAAGTAATGAACAATATGAGAATTAAAAAAAAAAAAAAGGTAGGGGTAAAGGTGAAATCCGAATGTTTTACGAGGATTCCACTTTTTATATAATAGTGATTAAAGCATCCTTACACACAACATTTCTTGTTAAATTCATTGGTCTACCCTTCTCATTTAAAATCGACATTTTCAATCCTGACCTACTTGTCACCATAGGAATTGTTACATATAGCTACCAAAATTCGATGGTATGTTGAAAGAACATCCTACTCACCATTCTTGTCTAAAATTTGATTGCAAAAAAGGTTTTGTTATTTCTCTCTCTCTCTCTCTTTTTTTTTTTTTTTTTTTTTTAAATTATAGGCAAACCA
>CAVNYN010271578.1:0-15903 GCA_963692815.1 Nyctanthes arbor-tristis | reverse complement strand
AAATTCATTGCGGTTCTATTAAACTTCATTTACATCTCCTAATCACAACCTCCACCCGTGTCACCAAATTGGAATGAAATACTAACTCAAGGCCTATACATTCGTCCCCTAAGCACACATCTTTCACACAAATTTTCAGCCAGAATTTAGTTCCATTCTTTGAGTCAAGCACTGGTATGTTGTTCCCTCACGTCCACTGCTTGTTTTGCTTCTTAACACATACACATTCAATATACATACACATCTTTCGTTCCTTTGTTTATTTTCAATATGTTGTCCCCCATGCCTCAACCACCACAACCCCTCTCGGTTCCCTGAGCCTTGACCGAACCCCTCTATGAAGTCGAACTCGTGACCTCCAGTCCCTTGAGCCTCACACCCACGGCTCCCTCGAGGTCTCCCGAGTCAAGTCTCCAAATTTTTAACCCAAGGCTTCACCTCTCACTCGTACCTGCCACGCAACCCCCCCAATCGAACCCAGTTCCAGCCCTCACCCTCCTCTGTCCTCTGCTCTATTTTCTCAGATAGGGGCAAGTCGATTGAGGGATTTAAGTAGTTCAAAACTATCTCTTAGGGTCTTTTCGAACTAAAAACAATTATCCCGTTGGATTTCAGTCCCCAGATTCTGAATATATTTTAAATGGGTCCCAAGACTTTTGGTCTTGTCAATCTTAGTCCCTAACCTTTTAAAAACATTCCTTCAATTACAAACTGTTTTATAAATTCGTTTTAGTCCTAATTATTCACATTCTTTTCTATAAAAGATTATTTCCTCAACACTAAAATAATTTATTTTCTTTTTGACTAGACAAGGCGTGAAGATTCATAAGCAAGTAAGATTTTTGCAAAAGTTGTCCAGCTCACGAGTTGAAGGTAATCTCATTTTTCTATAAAAAAGTTATTTTCAAAAGTATGCACAAATTAATTGATCTATGCTATTAGTATGCATGTAAATATGTAATTTATATGTTTATCATATGTATGAGCTTATTTATTTTATGCTTGAGACGAAACAAGACGAGAATATTTATGAGATGTATGCAATACTTGATTACTATGCGCTAGTATTTATATGCTTTATAGCATGATACGAGAGTAAAAAACCTTTATTTACCATACGATGCTTGTTTCTGAGTAAAAAACTTTTCTGAGATATTCATGTAGTTGCATGTTTATATATGTATTTGTTGTATAAATTAATTAATTGGCATCGAGACCACCCTTTCAAATTACAACATTTTGCAAGTTCAAAATCAGAAAAGAAGAGTTGAGCAATGGTGCTATCAAATTAATTTAGAATTTATTTTGTAGGAATTAAACATTTTTACTTGTTCATGAATATTTTAAATTTCCTTATTTCTTGACACTAATAAGTTTTTTTTTTTCCGAGATATTATTCCCAAGATTACAAGAATTATTTTTCCTCATATTTTACCCGCTTTTAAATTGCTTATTTTATAAAGAAAGAAAACATTGTTAACGTCCCGAGTCTTTAGAATTCGAGGCCTTACACCCAGTCAAGCAAGAAGCCATCCCCATACAACCACTAACATTTTTTATTCTCCTTAGCTGTCTCATCATTCGGCGCTTCCTCTTCTGCCGCCTTGTTCTCCTCTTCTTCCACTACAAAAGAACAAAAGATGGGGCAAACATCCGTGAAATGCGTAAGAGATTTATGATAAGCGTTTTCTAGGGAGCTTTAACCATGCATAGCTCCACTTGCATTTTTCCACTATGAGGCTTTGCTGACATCAATCACAGTTTTGCAGCTACTGCTACTACATGTTATCTGTTGTTTCCTTGATGGATATGTAATACAATGTAGGAAAAGGTGCTACCTTTATGAGCCAAGAGATTGAATTCACCACCTTTTACTATACCATGGTAATTCAATGTGCATTTGGAGAACTTCATACAAAATTTCAGTTGACAAAAACTACCCATAAATTGATGTACAGATTTAGCTGACATAATACTCATTCATGAGAAGAGAACTTTCAGTTTCAATGGTATCAATTATCAATAAAATTATGAAATACCATGCATGTGTTTCTCAAAAAAAAAAAAACTAATAAAGGATGTTCATGCCTGATAATCATCAAAAGACGAAAATAATCAAGTAAAACACATTCAGAGCCTGGAAAAGTAAAACAAATATCCAAAACCTCTATTTTAAAAAGCCTAAGCTAGAGGCGTGTGCTCCACTACTCGCTCGTCACACATTTCTGTGCTTAGGCTCAAGTCGTGGTTTCAATGCTTTTTCATTCCTCATACTTTTTAGAACACTACCAAAAACTCAATAGGATCAAGAAAAGGGCAGAAATTCCAGATTCAGTAAAATATACTTAAGATTCAGGGATTAAATGCAGCTTCATCATACAATCGTTTACCAAATTCCCAAGGTCTGGGTTACTGCATTCTAAATGCAAGTTTAATGTGATTCAATTAAATTCATAGGCTATTGATGGTTCAAGTTCTCCTGCATCTTGATGTTTCTAGTAGAAATCTTCCCAGTTAAATTATCCTCCCTTCTTGAGTATGATGGTAATGCAATCAGGAAGCAAAATGGTTAATTATAAATACCTTGCAATCAGACAATGATCGAGGACAGGGCTTTGCACTCGATTACAACCATTAAATGCGAGATTCAAGTCGAAGAAAAAGAATACAAAGAGTTGCATTCTGTTTGCTAAACAGAAATTCTTACATTATCCAAGGAAAATCTTAAACATCTCGTATGTTATCATATAGTATGCCCGCATTTAGTCACTTAAAAAGTTCTTAGTTGGGGCATTTTATCTACGTTTCTCAAACTACATCATCTTATCCTTTTTCCCCACAGAAAAGCTTATACTGCTATTGGTTTACAGAAACTTGCACTTGTTCCTATAGAACAAAAATCTGACAGATGTCCTAGAGACTAATGGAAGACATAGTGCATCTATTAAGTTCAAACTCAAAAGATACTGTATTACTGGTCAAATGGAACCAAAACCCAGGTAAGGAAATTATAGTTTGGATAATAAAGAGAGGAATAACTATCTATTCCAGACGAAATGCAGAGAATATGATTTTCTACTAATAATAATACATATAAAAATATAAACTTGGAATGTACCAGATGTTAAAGATATGTTAAAGATTAAGTATCACTAAGATTTTGCTTATGACCAAATACAAGAGAGTGCTGGAGGCAAAAATTCCAAATGGATGACAATTAGAGAAGCACAAAACTTGTCGTTTTATCCATAACATTCATAAACAAAGAGAAGAAAAACTGATGCATGCAAGCAATCAAACTGGAATGTATCATCCTGTCTCATATATAATGATAATATGAAAAAATTATGATACTCCTCATTGGACACTAAAACCAATGTTTGATAATCACGTGCTTCTTATACGGCTTATACATAAGGTAAACCTGGTGTCAAGTAGCTGGGAGGGTTTCAAACTATAGAAATCTAAACTTCACAAATGAAGTATACCTTGTTTCACTAAAATCAGTTTAAGGGGTGGACTATTTCATCTCCAGAATAAGATGATAGGGATGGCTGTAATAGCAACTGAAACCAGGCACAACTGGAAATAAAAGAAAGCCTTGTGAACTTATCTGGAGGGATTAGAAACAAGACAAGAAATAATCCCAGACCCCAATTCCTAATCAATTTTTTTTTTCTTTCTTTATTTCCTTTTCCCTTTTCCTTCGTCAATCAAGAAGTTTTTAAGTACTTTAAACTTACAATAGAAAAGAAAACACAAGATTTATGAAATATTCCACGTTGACAAAATTAATATGCTTCCTTTAAAAAGATTAAACTTTTCCGCACCGAAAATTAGGTTAGTAACTATAACTTCCATACAGTAGTAATCCAAAAATTAACTGTATCAGAACCAAAAATTAAGTACTCACAATTCAGCAGCAACAAGTAGTTAAGCAGAAGATTCTGTAGCAGGGACAGATTGATGATTTACAACCAACGGCGGGCGCGGAACTCGTTGACTCGCTTCATTCTGTTTCCTAGCATTGTACATTTCTTCTGTCTCAATCACAACCAACCTTTTCACCTATAATTAAAACAACAACGTAAATGTTCAGTCAAATTAAACGAAACCAACCAAATTCAAAATTTTCACACAGTAAAACTAGGGCACCTGCTGGAGCATTCCCCTGACGGTCGGCGTATTCCATCTCATGACAGTCCGATTGCATTTGGTGAGGCGTAACGCCTCTAACGTGCGCCGGTGGAGCCTTCTGGTGCCAGGGATACCCCTCACCAGGGTTATATACAGGTTAGGGCTCCAAGCCACTGGAGCTTTAGCTTTGAAAGCATTGAAAGCACTCATTTACTCCTTCTTCTTCTTGATATTTTCTCCTGTGGAGTGATTGATCTCTATATTCTGACCAAGAAATCAAAAATTGCAATAAAAATCAACAGACAAAATGGCTAACCTGCAAATGAGATTAGACGTCCAGTTTGCTGCTGTATTCACCGAAAGGGAAGGCAGAGGAGACGCAATCACGCAAATCACTGACGGGAAACTTGCAGCAGAAGTCCTCACTCGTTGAACTTTTTTATACTTACCTCCCAAACTTTTAAATCTAGAGCCAAACCATTCGGTTTTGAAACCGAAAACAGAAATCCCAGGCCTAATTTTAATAATTAATTAATTATATATACACACATGTTTGAATGAAAGTGCAAATAAATGTAGAAGTTAGAGACTTATTTGCTTTAACGATGGGGAACTAATTTAGAAATTAATACAAAGACAGCAGACCTCACTTTCTGGGCCTTGTGTAGAATCATGTTTCTTAATTGGGTCAGCTAATGGCCCAAATAAATCGTCACTAACGAAAGGATAACTTGAAAATTACAAATGTTGTTTACACACTTTTTAAAGATAAGGTACCTTAAACTTCTTTTTGGAAAAATCAAGTGCTTTGGGTGTTTTTACATTATGATATCACAATTACAGCACAACAATCACAATTCGCCAAAACACCGACTCACATACAAAGCAACTCACCAAAACATCGAGTCACGTACAAAACAACTTGCCAAAAGACCGAGTCAAATCAAACACAACTCTAAAACACCAGTCACAATAAAAACAACTTGCAAACACAATAAAAACACCGAGTCACAACAAAAACAACTCACAAAAACACAACAAAGACAACTCCTAAAAACACAACAAAAATACCGAGACACAATAAAAATAATTCGCTAAAACACCGACTCACAACAATACAACATCTCAGTGAAACAACCTAGTCACAACCACCGAGTACAACAACACAACCACTGCAACCACCACCATGACCTCACACCCTGATTCATCACCGTGACTACCACCGTCCCGAGTCATCAAAAACACAACACCCCGTGACTCACCACCCCGAGTTAACAACAATACAATACAACACAACATAACAAAACCGAGTCACCACCGCGACCACTAGCACGCCACGACCACCGTAACCTCACACCCCACGCCACCCAACATCTACCAAATCAGATGAACAAAACAAAGTAGCCTCCAAATCGCGAATTTCAGACGTGATTTCAAGTCGCAATTTCAGATATGACTGGTAATGGCGGCCATAGAAGAAGAGGATGACACTAGCGATGTCATAGAAAGGCAACGGCGGTAGTAGAGTGGCGATGGTTAGGAGTACTTAATCTAGATCAGCATGAAAATGGCGAATTTCAGATGTGAATTTCACAGAAGGGCTACTGTGGCTGTTTAGATTTTGAATTTCAAATGGCGAACATGACGGTGAATGGCGACGGTGGCTAAAGAAGAGGATGCCACTGGTGGTGTCATAGAAGGACAACGGCGGTGGTAGAGTGGCGACGGCGACAGTAAAGTTGCAACGGTTGCGGTATGCTAGAGACATATGGAGAGAGATGTCGGTGAATACGTTGGGGTAGGGGTAGGGCAGGCACCTGATTTTTCCAAAATTACTCATTGACACCTGATGTTTAGAGGAAGAGTTGATAAACACCTTGTTTCCCTAATTTTCCCTTAATGAAAAGGAGTGAATTTTCATCTGCAGCCAAAGAAGAGAGCCTAACTCGAGAAATATCAAATGTTTTTTATACTACTTTTAAAATGGAGGTACATTAAAGTTTTTGTTTTTTAATGAAAATCAAGTGTCATATATGCTTGGTGACATACTTTTACAAGAAAATCAATCACACCACCAATACTAGCACGTCACAATCCAATTCTAATGCGTCACAAGCCAATTTCTACGAGTTACAGTCACACTTCGGCACGATCTATCACAAAATAGTTATAAAAAATAGAAATACTTTGGTTACTCACAACTCCAACAATCTGTGACTCACTGACGACACCACTATCACAACTCGACGGAACACTGGTCACAATAACACTACCACAACAACTCATCGGAATATTGAGTCATAGCAACACCACTACTAGAACTCATCAGAACACCACAAACAATCACAAAACCACCCCATCCACCACCGCAATTACTAAAACACCACTGCTAAATTTCACAATATTAATTCACAAACACAGAGAATTCACAAAATTCAAAACCTAATTTAGAACTATAAATTGTCGGCTAAAAACCATAAATATATTTGAATGAAAGAATATACAAATTTCAAAATTGAATCAATGAACTAAGAACATAATTCATATCAGGTTTCAAATCTAAATTGTGATTTGAAGGTTGAGTTCATATGTCATGCCTCCGCTATCTTATCTTATATTATTTGGTTACTTATATAGATTAATAAATTTGAACGCCGAAGCTTTCATATGAATAGGGAGGACAGGACGTACAAAACAAAGAAATTATTCTAATCTTTGGATTGTTTAACATCCTATAATGCTATTTTATTGATTTTCTAGCCAAGTTAAGCAATTGGAAAGCTTTTACATTGAAAGGTAAGCTTCTAATCAATACAAAAGTTACACATTCATCTTGTCTTATTTATCATAAGCCACAAATATTTATCTATAAAGAGATGGAGATACTTGCCAACACAAAAGGTATTAAGCTCATAAATTGTTCTTCGCTATAAAATATATTCTCGTAGTGGCTTCAAAGATCAGTTTCTACTACATCCAAAACTCTATATCCATTTATAGATATACTCCAACTTATAGCTTACTTCTTAAATATCATGTCTCCAATAATCTACAACATTGTAGAAAAGAGAGTGAGTACAGTGTATTCAGTGAGTAACAAAATGTTTTGATTCACCTTTCATTTAAGAAACTCCATTTCAATCACAGATTCAAGAAAATCATGAATTGCACAAAGTTTTAGATGCATAAGAGGACCTATCACTAGTTAAACTAATACTCGTTGTTTACACAAGATTTATATAAATTCATTTAAGTGATCTACAATCAAATCTCAGTTGATTCCTACCAAAATTTTCACATATACCACAAAGAAATCACAAAAACAAGCCACCGTACTATTTATTACCCACCTCAGCATCATTAGGTGGCTCCTAGCATATGACTGTAGACATCAAAAAAAAATTTTAAATGAAAAATATCTGGGCTGGGTTTAATTTCTTGTTAAACCCAATTAATTTTTAAAGCCAAATTAAAGTCCAAATTTTTAAATGGACCAAATTAAATTAACTGATCAAAAGCCCAAATTTTGACCCATTTCGTAGGCCCACTGTACGGCCCATGATGGTGGCTATGTAAACCCTATTAGTTTTAGGTTTTGGAGTCCCAGACTCATTTTTCCTACAGAATTATTTCAAGGAGAAACTAAGAGAGCCAAATTCTCTCTAAGTTAAGAGAATTAAATTCTCTTTAAGTCCAAAAAGATCAAAGTCTTTTTAAATTCCAAATCAAATTCCAACCCAAGTTTTAAAGCAAATTCAAAGGCAAAAAGCTAGGAAATTCAAAGGAGATCAAAATCTTCTTTAAATCAAATCAAATCCAAATTCAGAAATCTACAATTCCGAGGCTTAAGTCGCAAATTCCTCAAGTTTCAAGTCTAGATCCAAAGATCTATGAAAATAGAGGCTTCAAGTCTCGCATTAACTGCAAATCGAAGATGAAGTCACGTAGCACTTCGTCTTCAAAGTTGGAATCGTCAATCAGAGGAGATTTGCAACCTAGCAAATTACAAGAGCGTTAATCCACTTGAATTTTTATCAAATTCAATTCGTAATAAATTTTCATATTATTAATTTTAATACGAATGAAATTTGTTTGTTACAAATTTCTTAGCACACCCAGTAGGACACTCTTGCCTCTCATCTTTCAATTCCGTAAAATTCTTCAATTTCAAGAACCAAAATCACAATGGCAAGCAACAAAGGAGAGGAAATTGTGACTCTTCTTGAGTAGACACTTGCTGATGTTTTCCATTCAATACGTGCCCGGACAAGGACCGGGGAAACTTAATTGATTTCACCATTGTAAAAGTTCTCAAAAAAGGGCTATAAGTCTCTCAAAACCAAAAAGAGGTCAGGATCGACCTCAAAATCTCAAGGCTCAGGAAAAAGTCTCCGTTCTCGTTCCGCGTCAAGCAACGGATCTGTTTCTGGGTCTGTTTGGTCAAACTAACCGTCGTGAAAGTGGGTTGACTACTCAACTTCTGATGAGTCTCTGAAGCCAATAATGATTACGGAAGTGAACCCAAGTTTAAGTGATCAAATCCAACAAATGGCTTTGGCCATTGAAAAATTGACTAAGTCCTTGGAAGAAAAGGATGCTCAAATTGCAATGCTGATGCAAAAGTTTGAGCTTCAAAATTCTGGGGCAGAAATTAGACACAAAAATGCAGGTTTCTCTAAAGCTACTCATCTAAAGGTGTAAGACCAACAACAAAAGCAAGATCAACATGACAGGGCAACAGTGCAAAATGTTTTGCGTGATACTACTCAAGTCTTGGTTGGCTCTTTATCTATTCAACAACTTCAACATATGATTGCTGACACCATTTGAGCATAATATGGTGGCTCACCTCAATCTTTGATGGTATATACTAAACCATATACTCGTCTAATTGATGAAATGAGGATGTCACTCGGCTATCAGCCTCCAAAATTTTAGTGTTTAAGTGGAAAAGGCAACCTAAAGCAACATGTTACCCATTTCATTGAGACTTGCAATAACTCTAGCACATATAATGACATTATGGTCGAACAGTTCGTCTACTCCCTTAAAATTTCAGCATTTAAATAGTACACGGATCTCCCAGCAGGTTCAATTGATAGTTCAGACCAATCAGAGTGTGAATTCCTTACGCCTTTCTATAGCACTCAGCGAACAGTTAATCCACTGGAACTCAATAGGATAAAACAAGGCAAAGAAGAGCCAGTTGTGGAGTACATTAAGTGCTGGAGAAATCAAGTGCTAAACGGCAAGGAATGTATAAGTGAATCATCCTCTATTGACATGTGGGTCCAAGGCATGTATTGGGGATTGCTTTATAATCTTCAGGCAAATATGCCTCACTCTTTTGAGATGTTAGCCACACGGGCTCATAACTTGGAACTCCAAATCGTAAGGCATTGGAGTTATTTGCCAAGCGATCTATGTGAGAAAAAAGAGTACAAAAAAGATGTGAAAAAAGAGGCAAAACCAAGTAAAGCCAAGAAGGCTATGGCAGTCTCAATTGCTCCAGCAAGGAATGCTTTAAAAAAAATCATACTCTGACTCAAGTTCAAAGCCAAAGCCAGAGTATAAACCGGTTTACAAATCAAATAAAGGCCAAGGCCTATTCTCAGATGCTGAGAAGGAATAACTTTCCAACTTTGAAAGAGTTGGCTGAGAAGGAATGCCCATTCTCAGATGCTGAGGTCTTAGGGATCCTAGATCAGCTCCTTGAGCAAAAAATAATTGAATTACAGGCGCCAAAGAGACCTAAAGAAATTGTTCAAGTTGATAATCCTAAGTATTGCAGGTTCCATTGAATCATCACTCATCCATTGCAAAAGTGCTTCGTATCGAAAGATCTTATTGTTCGTTTGGACAAGGAAAATGAGATTAAATTGGAAAGAGGTGAAAAATTACTTACAAATTGCTCAGTGGTCTCTTTTGGATCATTTGATCCAATCTCAATATTCAAGGAAGAACCCTTCTTTCCATTGATTTATGGTTCTGAAAACCTTGGTACTGAACAAATGGAGTTTGGACCATATCTTTCTAAAGGTGTTTGATAGGTAGAACTAAAAGTAGATAGAGAGGTTATAATCGTCTACATCTACTCTGAAATGAAAAGGTCGGGTCCTTATTTTCCAACATTTTACGAGACCATGACAGATGATGTGGACCTCTGGGATTCCGATTCTAAAATAGAAGATGAAGTTGGAGACGGGTAGTCTACTTTTATAAGCAAAAGGGAAAAGTATACTAATTTTGAGAAGACAAGTAATACATTATATCTGTCTCATTCTACAGTACCAATGCTAGGAGCAGAAAGTTCTGATGATCAGACCACTAAAGAGACATCATCAAGTAATGGTCATAAGGCATGGACAATCATCATAAGACGACGCCGAAAAAATCAAGGTTTGCAAATCCTTATATCAAAAATGAAAATTCAAGGCCAAGGAATCATCGAAAGAAGATATCCCATGCAAAAGTAAAGGTATCTCAAATATCAAAAAAAGGGCCCAGTCCTGTAACCTTAAGGGAATATTTTCCCAAAGATTTCTTTGATAGAGAACATTTGTCTTCCAATATGATAAATGTTAAGGAAGAGAATGAATCTCACAGCAGCAAGAAGAGAATATCAAAATCAACAAAAACTGTCTCACGACTCAACAACATTCCTTCAAATATGAGTTTGATAGAGATTTTACATTTGTCATTTGATGATCGTATGGACTTGGTTGCAGCCTTAATCGATCCAGAGAAGAATTGAGGAAAGGTGTTTAAGTCTGTAACTAATGAAGATTGCATAGCTACTATCACCTTCAGTGACGATGACCAACAAATGGGTTCTTGTTTACATAATAGGCCACTGTACATTTGGTTATATACGAGATTGCAAACTTCATCGTAAAATGGTTGATTGTGGATCAGCCATAAATATCATGTTGATCCATACAATGAGAAAGATTGGAATAAGTAAACGTGACGTAGCCAAAAGCAAAATCATTACTCGAACATGTTTGGACATGTTTAGCCATTCACTAAAGAGGAAGTTTATTTTGCAAATGCAAAATTCTACCTAGAGAATGAAGAGCTGCATCTGGTAGGATTGTCTGCTTCGGGATATGAAGTCAAAAAAAATGTAGAACTTGGCTATCAGCCTTGTATAGGAAAGTCAAAGATGTTTAAAAGAGAGTCTTTTAAGACTTTTCATACTTCATCATCAAATCCCAAGGGATTGACTTTTCCAGTACCTCGTATCCCAAAGTTGGTTTTGCCTCATGAACTTGTTAAAAGTTCAAAGACTGATGATACTGTAATAAATGTGCTAAACATATACAAGCTTACAATCTCTAGATCATCTAAAAAAGATATCTCCAGTTCAAAGGCATGTGAATAACCAAAGCAGATACTTAGAGGATGTTACAATATCTGGGCTCAAAAATTTCTCGAAAATACTAGATATGGAAAGGGCGAGCCTCGAAAATTAGGTGACCTAGATGTGGTTCTTTTTGGTGGTTGTATTGCTTCGGATAGGAGGTATGGGCTAGGGTATAACTCAAGTTCCTTGAAATAATCCAAGGTTAAGAAGGCTTCTACAAATCCGATCTATCCAAATTTTTGAAGTTCAAGATGAAGAAAAGAAGAAGAAGAAACTTCAGTCTTTAATCGAATGCAAAATGAAAAAGCCAGAGTCTCTGTGTTTGAGAGACTAAATGACAAACCTTTAGCTTTATCAAAACCCAAAGGTAAATCATTTTTCTTTCAAAGGCTAGGTGATGATCCTTCTACATCTAAGCAAAAGGACGGCAATGCATCTGCTAAGCCAAAGCCTTCATAGAGACAATCTGCATTCTTCAACCTAGGAGTTAAAATTGTGGATCAAAACTTAAAGCCTCAACAATAAAAAAAGAAGGCGGAAAAATAAAAAAAGTTGATTTGATACAAGAAGGCGATAATGATTAAGAAACTTTCTCAGTTAATCATGTTGCTTTTGAGGAAGCTTTAAATTTAGAAACTGAGTCTAACTCTACTACAGTAGATGAAGCTGAACCAGTTCCACCAATACTTGAGGACGAAGGGCAGGCTACAGTAGACAATCTAAAACAATTAAACTTAGGAATGGAAAAAGATTCGAGGCCAGTTTGTATAATTGCTCTCCTTAGTCCTGAAGAAGAGGCTGAATATTCAACTTATTGCAGAAGTATAAAGATGTCTTTGCATGGTCCTACAAGGAAATGCCAGGGTTAAATCCTAAGGTTGCATTACATTATCTTGTAGGAAGGCGTGGCATAAGTCCAATCAAACAACCTCAGAGAAAATTCCGGCTGGCACTGAATCCTCAAATTGAAGTTGAGATTAATAAGTTAATTGAGGCTGGATTTATCCGTGAAGTCTAATATCCAACTTGGAGAGCAAATATTGTTTCGGTCAAAAAGAAGAACGGGTAATTGCGTATATGTGTCAACTTTAGGGACATAAAACCAAGTATGCCCGAAGGATAACTTTCCTCTACCAATAACAGAGCTGATGGTGGATGCAACTACAAAGTTCAAGGCCTTATCCTTATGGATGGGCTCTCTGGATACAACAAAATTCGAATGAACCTAAAAGATGAGGAGCTGACAGCATTCCGAATACTAAAAAACATATATTTTTACAAAGTTATGCCTTTTGGGTTGAAAAATACAGGTACTACATATCAATGAGCTATGCAAAAGATTTGTTATGACATAATACACAAGCAAGTGGAATGCTATGTGGATGACTTGGTCGTCAAATCAAAATAGAGAGCTGATCATCTTAAAGATTTGAAGTCAGTGTTTGAAAGACTTTGACGATATCAGCTAAAAATGAATCCACTTAAGTGTGCCTTTTCTATCACTTCTGGAAAATTTCTCAGTTTCATTGTTCGCCATCGAGGAGTCAAGATTGATCAATCAAAGATTCATGCTATAATCAACCTGCCCGAGCTGAGAAATATACACGAGTTGAAGAGTCTTCAAGGAAAATTGGTATATATCCGAAGGTTTATATCCAACCTTGTTAGAAGATGTCATCCTTTCAATAGGCTTTTAAAAAAGGATGTGCCATTTCAATGGGATGAAGCATGTAAAAATGCTTTTCAAAGTATAAAACGATAGTTGTCTCATCTGCCAGTACTTATGGCTCCAATTTTAGGAAAGCCATTAACTCTCTATGTGGCTGGACAAGAACATTCCTTAGGTGCACTTTTAGATCAAATGAACAATGAAAGAAAAGAAAATGTGTTCTACTACTTGAGTCGGATATTGACTAGTGCTGATTTGAATTATTCACCAATTAAAAAGATATGCCTCGTATCAATTTTTACCGCAAAGAAATTAAGGTGTTACATGCTTGCATCTACCATTAATTTGGTTTCCCAAGTAGACCCATTAAAATATGTCATGACGAAGCCTATTCTTTCAAGAATAATTGGAAAATGGGCACTTTTATTATCTAAATTTGATATCTAGTTCGTTACTCAAAAAGCCGTGAAAGGACAAGCTTCGGTTGATTTCCTTGTTGATCATCTAATTCCAGCTGAATGGGAATTTCCTGAGGACTTGTCAAATGAAGAAGTCCTCCACACTGAGGTTATTCCTTTATAGAAGCTTTCTTTAATGGGGTAGCCCGAAGGTATGGTGTAGGGGCAGGAGTCGTGTTTGTAACTCATCAAGATCAAGTCATGCCTTATTCGTTTAGTTTCATAGAGACTTGCTCAAACAATATAGCAGAATATCAAGCACTCATCCTTAGTTTGGAAACGGCATTGGATATGGAGGTTAAACAACTCGATGTTTTTGGAGACTCTTTGTTGATAACCAATCAACTCATATCTAAATATGAGGTTCAAAAACCGGAGTTAAAACCCTACCATAAATATGCATCAACATTGGTGAAATGATTTGATTCAATTAAAATCAAATTCGGTCCAAAAAATAAAAACAAAAATGCAGATGCTTTGGCCAACTTAGCAACTATCTTAGCTAGGTCAGAGCAGGATTCCATACATACAATTTTGATTGGTCAAAAATGGGTGATTCCACCATTGCAACCTAAAGACATGGAAGAAACTAATAAGGAAAATGAGGACTGGAGACAGCTTATTATTGATTATCTTAAAAACCAAAAATTACATGATGATCTACATCGGAGATCCAAAATAAGGAGACGAGCAGCCCGATTTGTCTTCTTTAAAGATACTCTTTATCAGTGATCATTGGATAGGATTTTTCTTAGATGCTTAAATTCAGATGAAGCACTTTATATTTTTACGGAAGCTCACTCTGAAATATGCAGAGCCCACCAATCTAGACTAAAGCTCCATTTCCAGATAAAAAGGATGGGATATTACTAGCCGACCATGGTACTGGATTCTATAGACTATGCAAATAAATGTGAAGCTTGCCAAGTTCATGAAAATTTTATTCACCAACCTCCTAAAGCATTGCATCCAACAATGGCTTCTTGGCCATTCGATGCATGGAATCTTGATATTATTGGGCCAATAAGTCTAAGGTCTTCAGCCAGACATTCATATATCCTGGCTGCAACTGATTACTTCTCTAAATAGGTAGAAGCCATTCCGTTAAGGGAAGTAAAGAAAGAAAATGTGGCGGACTTCATTCGCACTCAACTTATATATCGCTATGGAGTTCCAAAGCATATCGTCACCAATAATGGAAAACCGTTTTGCAATAGCTGGATAAATAATTTGTGTTCCAAGTTTGGTCTTTGAAACTACAATTCATCTATGTACAATGAGGCAATTAATGGCCTGGCTGGGGTTTTTAACAAAACCTTGTGCAATTTGTTGAAAAAATTTGTTTCAAAATCTAAAAGAGATTGGCACGAAAGAATTGGAGAGGCCTTGTGGGCATATCGTAGTACTTACAAGACTCCGACACAAGCTACTCGTTATACTTTGGTATATCGTGTAGAAGTTGTGTTACCCTTGGGTGTCAAATCCCATCTATCTGGATTGCCATTCGAAATGGATTGACCACAGAAGAAAATGCCCGTCTTTGACTTGAGAATATAGAAGCCTTGGATGATAAAAGACTAGAGGCACAGATGTATCTTGAATGCTATCAAGCACAAATGGCGAAGTCCTTTAACAAAAAAATGAGGCTTAGATCATTCCAAGTTGGAGATCCAATGCTCACTGTCAGAAGAACAATTATCATCTCTAGAAAAATAGGGGGCAAATTCCAACCTAAGTGGGATGGTCGGTTCGTCATCACTCATGTCTTCACAAATGGAGCACATAAGATTGTCGACATGGACTGCAAATCGGGCCGATCAATAGTAAATTCTTGAAGCATTTTTACGCTTAAGGTTTTATTCTTGTTGTAAAAAAAATCCCACTATATTACTCCTGGTCCACAAGAGGATAAACTGTGAACGGCTTAAAAAAAATCTCAAGTTCAATGTGGAAAAAAAAAACCAAACTCATACGAGACAAAAAAAAAGTCTCATAATGAACAACATTTTGACTTGATCCCTTTCAAGGGTACGTAGGCAGCTTGGTTAAAAAAGACTTCTTAATCCAAGTTCAGTCAAAATATAATTAAAAAAAAGTTTGCTCTCTAACTACTTGTTGTACAGTGTGAAATAAGAGAATGAATTTCATTGATGTTGTAACGAAAAGTAATTCAAGTTTCACATGTTCAAAATTAAAATAAAAATGTAAATGAAAAAAAATGCAAGCACAAAGAATCAAATTTTTGCTGCCAAGCCTAAGAATTCTTCTGCAAG
>CAVNYN010271577.1:0-25689 GCA_963692815.1 Nyctanthes arbor-tristis | reverse complement strand
TCTTCCAAGATTTCCCTCCACACGTATGAGTACCATCGAATTTTTTGATCTTAAATGACTCAGAGGCAGGATCCAGAGACGCGTGAATTTTCCAAGAACAGCCCTCCCCAATGCAGATGCCACTCACGCGATTGGCATCATTCTTTTTTAGTTTGTAGACAAACTGATGTGCAACAGCATACTTCTGCAGTGTCTCTCGAAATTCTTTCACGCTTTTGAAATCCTGTCCCACACCAGTAATACATTCTTTCCATTCAGCGATAACATTCTCTGGCAAATCTTCATCATAGAAGGCCATACTAGGCATACCATTTTTTTGCTGTTCTAAGTCACTGGGGTTTTGTTTTTTCCTTTTCCGGGATTTTCTTTCCCCAGCATTATCACTAACTGCAACAACAGTTGGACCCTTGGCACCTGTCCGCCATGACGCAGTGCGCCTCCGCTTTTTAACTGCATCTGCTGGGCTACCAGTAGTATCAAGGACAGCTGGAGTTGGAGAATTTGCATCAATAGCAACAGATACACGTGGCTTGTAATCAGAATCATAATCAGAATCATGTTCAGCAGATGGAGATGAAGCAGTTGAAGCATGACTGTCACTTGAGCTGTCTGCGGTTGCCTCAGATGCTGCTGCTGCTGCAGCTGCATCACCACTAGGAGCATGAAGAGGAGCATATGCATCTAGTTCAGCAATAGCATGGGCAGAGAGAGGCTCAACATCAAGGGCAACCGTGTTGGCAGCAGTTGAGGCTGAGCCAACATGATTTACGGTCTCAGCCAGTTTTATAGCATTTTCCCTGCAAGTGTCATTAATACGGTTACATACAGGCATGTCAGAAAAATAGTTTTACCAGCCATGTGCCAGTAAACAATCAATACATCATGAACTGACTTCTTCTGAGATTTTCAATATTTGGAAGGTAAGATAATGTAAGGATCTTGAGAACATTTTGCTACTGAAGTCTACCCTAATGTGGTGTGCAGTGGCTGGAAGAAGCCAGGAGTTACAAGAGAAGTAACAATTCACATGAACAGCTAAAATAAGTACTTGGAAGTAATTGATAAACAAGATGCACCAAAGTGATATATACCTGAGAGCATCTATTTTTATGGCATCACGGTCAAATCCTTCTTTACCACTGACAAAAATATCAGCAGTCACTGAATGCCCATGAAAATCAATCATTCTTTTTAGGTCTCTGTTATTTCTCAAAGTGATGAGATTTCTCCTGTTTCCTGGGAGGAAGTACTTGATTGAGATTGTTCGGTGATCCAAATTAGAAATTTCAGCCAATTTTAATACCAGATCTTCATAAGAGGTATCTTGACTGATATTCACAGCATTCGCCTCTCCTCCCTCATATGATAAGGTCCCATCACTATCGGTAATAAATTCGCCACCAGACTGGCAAATCAATATCAGCTTCCCTTTTGTCATGGAAAGTATCTGCAACAGATAAAGTTAATAATCAGAATAGAGGATAGCTTGCTGCTTCCAGATTTTGTATGACTGGAAAACATGTAAGGTTCTTATATCTTCCAATTCACTAAGCTCTTCCCTTTCCTTTTATCATTTTCACATAATTTTACCTACCACCGATCTGATAACTATTTAACTACAACCACATGTTTCAAAAACTCTTTAAATCTCCACCGCACATTTGACCTAATTATAATTTTCTCATTATAATTCAACAATGGGTAATTTTCTCATTATAATTCAACACAATAATGAGAATCAAACAGTCACTATAACTCCAAAGTTCAGCAAAACTCTTAGAAGTAGTATTAAAAGCAAATGTCTTTGTGGATGCCAGTCGACTATGCTTACTCGGATTTAAATCGTATGCACGGATATAAGTTAATCTAAGACCAATTATGAAAGGGATATCAGAAATAGAATTAGAAATCATATATTATTTGAGACTCCTGAAGTTTCTCAAAAGCAACCATATCCAGATTTTACTGGAAGCAAGCCAAGCACCATCTTTTTCTCAATAAAAAAGCACATCTCATACAAGTACCGGTAGTTGTATGATTTGAAAAACATGTTTCAATGATATTCACGTATGGCATTATGCATGAAATGTTACTCTAGACATTCATAGAAATGGTAGCCACCAATTTAATAGCCATATTGCAGAGTTGTCATCCAAAAAAACAAGAACAGAAAGCATAAACCAGGTTAAACAGTTGCTCCACATTAAACACACCGTGCTATTTTTGAGTCACAAATTATGCAATTAATCTCGTGTAAGAAAATATGCTTGGCAAAACCGTTACATGGATAAGAAATAACTCATACGAACTAGTACTCAGCCAATAACTGAACTTTTTAAAAGAGCCCACTGATAAGAACCTCAAAGACTGCCTGTATCTTATTATATATATCAGAATGGAATAATAGGAAATGTAATGAAAGTACAGTATGTCAACACATATTTTAGGGGTTTATCTTCTTCCACATTCCTCAATTTTACAAATGTCTGAAGTTCTCTTGTACTACAAATAGTGAGTTGGTACCCACTTATTTACAATCTACCCAAACTACCCTCAAACACGTGTTTGATTTAGATTTTTGAGAATTGATTTTGTGAACAAGTGCCATTTTAGGAGAACGTGTGACTGAAAGGTAAGGAAAAGTTACGGATTTAAGTGCAAGATTATTTTAATCGATAAATGTGTTGCTCAAAATGAGTTTTAAGGGAGAATTGATTTTGAAAAATCCAAATCAATCAGACTTTTACCCTTTCGTTAGTGCACCCTCTGAATTCACCTTGTCCTCAAGGAGAAGGACAAGTGCCATTCTGAAATAGAACATCGAGTTAAACTATACTATTTCTTTTGCAAGCGTGAAGCATGTCTTTCAAGTCATGGCAGCAAAATGAAAATGCAGTCCGAGCCCCTCTGCAATTTAAGTTCTAAACTTTAAATTTCTTAAAATTTGCAAATTTGAAGCCTAAAGGACCACTGATGCAAGTTATGGCACTGACATCTGAATTTTACTTTATTTATTTATTTTTTTTAGGACTCCTTGTGAAACTCAAAACACCAAAGCATGCAAAGTTGAAACCTTGGGGAAAGCGCTGCAAAATTTTGTGGCTGAATTTCCAATATTTAAAGTTCTGGGCACAACTGAATTCTCAGTAAACCTTCGGCTGAGCTGGGTTTTGATTATTTATCTTCGTATTAATTCCTGGATCCCAATTGTGATTATGGGCTCCGTCTTGTTAAGCTTGTAGGAGCAAGAAGTCAAAATCCAAATCGGGAAGTGGGTCAAAAAATTCCTTGGCCTAATCCGTTTTTTCTTTTAATATTTTCCATCTGTTAGGCCTCACCAACGCCAGGACTCGAGCCAATTCTTAAATCCCTAGATCATCTTTGTCCCTCCCTTCTCTTTTAGTATCTCTTGAACCTCATTCTCAAGCTCTCTAGATGCTTTATTTTTTTCTCCAGCGAGCATCACAGATAGAGGGAAATTATTTAGTATCAACTAGCAAGGCCTTCCATTTTTCCCGTGTTCTCACCCTTCAGTGCCAATCTAACTGTTCAAATCAAATTAGGGCGTCTTCTATGAAGCAATCAACGATGTCCTCTAGCGTCTCATCCTCTGCCACACTATACAACTCAGAATGCTGTTTTTCTTGAAGGATCTATACATTGGTACAGTACCATCGTCTGTCAGATTCTGGCAGGCTCCTATTTACTTTTGCCATCTGATGGCTTTTCCTCCTCACTTCTCTTTAATGCTTTCATTTGTTCAATAATACACTCTAGCAGTGTGTTTATCCAATCAAATACCGTGCTCATTTTCCTTCATTTTCACAATTTTGCAGCAGAAATTAGCTTCCATTAACCTCCCAGGTTATCTTTGTCAAAAAAGCAAATAAGACCTATAATTGGGAGGGAAGGATTACTATTTATAGATAGTACCACCTTATCTACAATCTACACAAACTATCCTCAGGCCATAACAACTTACTAAGCTAACTAACTATAGCCTATCATCCACATCAAGTAAATGACTCATACTATCCACTCAAGACAAACAAAAAAAACCAAGTTCAACCATTCATACATTCAATAGTCCACTGAATCAAACATGTCCAAATAAAATGCACTATTTCAACAATAAATAGGCAGTTTCAGACAGCATAAACTTGTTAATTTATAAACTGAATCAATTTTAATCGCATATTTCTTAGCCTGCCACAACCTTCCACTACTAGAGTGCTACCCATAAATCCCCAACCCACCCAACCCCCCCCCCCAAAAAAAAAAAAGAATAAATAAATAATAAATCTCATTCTATTTATCTGTTTATAATGCGACACACAACAATACGATTCAGATATAATAAATCACTTGAGTCAAACATGGTGAGTATCCAATTAAACATAAAGACACTAGCCCCTAAAGAAGAACTTAAAATTAACCAAATGAGAACACTGAAAACAGAGCCCCCTTTCACAATGGTGGAAATTCGTGTAATACATGTGTGTCCTATGAAATATGTGGATGTGATTGCTTTGACTTGATTCTATTTTTAAATAGAAGTGATTTATGATCGGTGGCTAAAGCAACAAAGGTTTAATGGCCAACAAGTTAGGACTGAATGAGATTTTAAAGCAGCAGGTTGAGGTTAGGATCTTGAAAGCTGATTAGGGATGTTATAGAAATAGAAAATGGGCAGAGTCTTGGTGAAAATGGAAATGACAAGTCATTAAACACTGGGAGAGTTAGAGAGATAAGGGGAGGAGAAAATGGTAGAAGGTGGGGCTGGATTTTGGACTTTAGAAACCTTGGAATCAAGAGAAGGTTAAATCCATTGGAACTTAGCTATTAAAAGAAAAACTATACTGTTAAACAATGGAACCAAATTTCTCCCAAACCGCTAGGGTGCCCATTGGCCCCTGTTGCTCTCCGCCATTGATAAAAGCATTAATGTAAGACAAGTGCAATAAATAGAACTATGCTAATTGCTAAATAGAGAAAATCATTGAACTCAATCTCCCTGCAAAATCGAACTTCTGTATCCTCCATCTGATTTGGAAGCCATGTTATAAATTTTTTTTCTTTACATACTGATAAATTCGCCCGGGTTTTCTTCACTGGCAATCAGCCATGTTATAGAGTTCTAAATAAAAGTTAACTAAAACTAATAATTAATTTACAGTAACTAAGTCAAACCTAACGGCTCCACCACAGCTGTGCAATAAGGGACAGAGCCACCTCGGGTCCAGTTGGGGCAGTTGCCAGAACAGGACTCTGGTCATGGTTATTTTAGTGATAGCACTGGAGGGGGATTCTAAACGCAAGGATGAAACCATAAACAAGCATAACAAAAATTAAAGACGGATATGGACAGAAGCTCCTGGTGCATAAGGAAAATTTCCATGAAAAAGAGAATCAAATTCATAGAAGCTAGAAAAAGAAAATGGCCATGAGCTAGACCAACCTTATCATTTGACTAGCTCCTTAAATCATCAATTACATAAATAAATCTGAAATTTACCTACCAAAGATGAAGAACAGAAGAAAAAAGAATTACCTTTTAAAAATCAATGCACTCAATTGGTACCTTGAAGTGAGTAATACCGAATCTCCCCTTCCTCCCTAAACCCTTATTTAATTGTTCCCAGTTTTGTGCTCGGTCCTAAGGAAGAAAACTGAGGTGAGGAGCCAAATTCCGAGCTACATTTAAAATTTCAAAACATCCAAAAACAAAATTATCATTTGTGAAAGTTGGGGGATGAAGAGCAACCCTAGAATCGGGGGCTGAATAGAATTTGGGGATAAACGTGAAGGCTGATGGGCGAAATGAGGGATCGGGGCCCAAAACGTAATTAAGTGATAATTTCGTTGGTCTGAGTTGCAATCATTCTCAAAGTTGAAGCCACGTTTTGAAATATAACAAAACTTGTATTTCTTTTCTTTTCTTTTCTTTTTCCATTTCCGTAGACCATCTTATCGGCTATTCAAATTTTGATCCAAGATAAAATTCATTCACGAACGAGTCTGTGTATCATACTATTCAAGCTCAGACTTAAGAGAATTTTAAATTCTTTCTCCATAGAATTAATTAGATATTTCCGCATAGAAGTTGTTACTACTAGAGTGTCACATTTGATCTTTATTGAGCCCGCTAATGACATGGTCGTACGCTCATTAGATAAAAGAGAGAATGAGCCCCAAATAAATGCATTGGGATCTTGAGAGAGATCTTATGGAAAGGGGGCCCCACTCTCAATATTCTCTAAAAATTCTTAGGCTAGAATAAAGTTGGTCTACAAGTAAGGTAAGTTGGCCAATACCGGCCGGCTTCAGACCTAATGGAGTAATCCTTTGACGAGCCTCTACGGAAATTCAAGGGTGAATTGGAACCTCCGAGTGGTGAACCAGTCCTATAGCGCCTATCTAGTAATGTACTCCATTGATCTGGACCTGTCGAACAGAGAATGGCCCATCAGGAATGACTTCAACTGTATGAATAGCTAACTTGTTTCTTTGGTGGGTTGGAATAGGAGATGCTTATAGGTGAAGATGGCCGATGAGACAAGAACTGCTCCTTATAAGATGATGGCCGATTAGACAATATGATCTTGGGTCTCGGTCAAGAGCAACCAGGAAAAGAGGCAGAGCGCATGTCCAACCCTGGGAGCGGTTAATAATTACAAATGGTTGTTAAGATAAAACTACGAAGAAGTAATATTTTCCAATCTACTTATTCAGTTTTAATATCTGAACATGCTGTATAAAATTCTCAAATCACCCCGAGATCAACCTAAAAATAGAGGTCTTGGTATGCCAAAAGGAGGAGGCTTTTGGCCTAAATAATGAAATTTAGATAGAGAATTTTCGGACAATGGTCATTTGAATCTGAACACGAATACAAACATGTTTTCTAATCCGAATCCCTATCACGAATTCATATCAAGTTTAGTTCTGAAATGCAATCCTAATCATTCATCACCACCACATCACCTAGATTTAGATGACTTGGTCTACGTCAACAGAGGTTGTGAAATGAAACAAAATAATATATAACATACGTAATGACCATCTAATACTAATTCATCTATTAGCACTATAGTTTTCTAAAGAATCAACTCTTGCTACTTATTATGGAGTTCGGAGTTGTAAAATCAAGTGATTTCTTAATTTTTACAACTTTAGTAACCTACATTGTTTGCTTAGAAAAATTGATCTTTACTATACTATATAGTCCACATTAGTATGGCTGGAGATCTTTTTTTGATACTATATCTAATCTAAAAAATAATATGTGGGGAAAATATTTTCAGACGGCTCTACCCTCATGCATTTAGTTTAATTTCATATTTGCCATTATCATTAATTAATTATTTTAATTTTAACTTTTTCCCTTTATTTTTATTTTATCCATATAATTAATTCATGCATTTATATGATATATCATCCTTGAAATTGCTAGTAAATGATAGAGTTAAATAAGGAGTTTCAATTGTGAATGGCTTATGCAGTCCGACTACTAACGGAATCGAATATATATATATATATATATATTAAAGAGAATTAAGTTTCGGTACCTGTTGTACTGCGATTTTCTCGCCTTTTTTAAGTAAATATTGCAATAATTGTTTTATTTATTTATTTTTCCTTTTCCTAGCACTACTTTTCTTCGTTTACATTATTTGATTGAACTCTTACTATACGGGTAATGATCGTCTCGCCCCAATCTGCCCCGATAATTTTTCATATATGTATTAATTAAGAGAATTAAGTTTCGGCACGTTTTTTACTGTAATTTTCTCACTTTTTTTATTTAGTAAATCTTGTGATAATTGTTTTACTTATTTATTTATTTATTTTTCCTTTTCCTAGCACTAATTTTCTTCATTTACATAATTTGATTGAATTCTGACCATATGGGTAATGGTCGTCTCGCCCCAATCTGCCCCGATAATTTTTCCTTTTTGTTTTTTAATTAACAAAAACTTTTGTGAAGGAGCTCATAGAAGATTTGAACCTGTAACAATTGAGTTTAACACTCAAGTCTTAACCAATTTACCCCATTTTTTTTTTTAATAAACTTTTTCACTAATAAAGTTTTATAAGTTTCATATTTTAAAATTGGCGTAAAAATTAAAATATCAAATATAAAATGCCAATTACAAAACAAACTCTAATCCCTCTTAATCCGTCCATACACCATCTCCGTCGTGTGTTGGTGAGTTTAATGTTATTTGATTTTTTTTATGCATTTTATATTTTTTTGAAATTGTTTTAGTTTTATTAGGATTTTTGAAAAAGGGTCAGGCAACGAGTATTTTTTACTTATTTGACCCGAACCACCCCACCCCTACCCGATTCAAACAGGGAGAGTGTGGGTATGGGGCGAGGTTGGTAGAAACGGGGCGGGGGTACGATGAGATGTACCCGACCTGAACCCGCCCCGTTACTATTCCTACTATTGGGATTCCTTTCATTTTCAAATTAATTAAAATGTGATTAAAATGTGATGCCTATTCCATCGCATTTTTAACCCTCCACCCCACCCCACCCAAATTTCTAGGTTAATTATATTTGAAGATAAACAATGTATGGCAGCTTGAGGGGTTTGGCGAGTTGATGGGGGTATTCAAAGAGGTCACCTGGCGGAGCTTATACTAGAGGCCAGGAGACCGTTGGATGAGGAGCATTTTGCGCTGCTTATCATTGCATTGTGGAAGTTATGGACATGGCGAAACGAATTGGTTAGAGGGGAGGAAAAGAACACGGCTGAGGTGATGCGCTTATCAAGGAACTATTTGCATGACTTTTGGGGATTGCATGGTGTGAGAAGGAGGGGGAGGTGAGACCGTGGGAGGAGGAAGGAGAAATAGGTGGAAAAAACCGGAGGCGTGTTGGGTAAAGATAAACATGGATGCTTCGGTGAAAGGGGGAATCAAGTAGGACTCAGTATTGTTTGTCATGATGTAGAAGGGCGCACGTTGAAGGCCAGTGCGAATGCGGTGATAGGACGGTTAACACCGCATATTGGAGACTGTTGGGCTTTGTTAAGAGGAGTTCAGTTAGCCTTGGAATGAGACTGCAAAAAGGCGATTTTTGAGTCAGATGCGAGCAATGTTATACGCCTCCTTTTAGAGCCCGAGCCACGAGCACCCGAAGGTCCTCTTCTGGGGCGTGCCTTTTCTCTTGTGCAACGGTTGGAGGCATGTCAATTTCAAGCCATTGGTAGGAAAGCTAATGAGGCAGCACGTTTGTTAGCTGGTAGAGCTATTGATTATAGTCTTAATAATAATTGGGAGGGTATGGCCTCCGATTTCATTGTAAACGCTCTTCATTTGGACATGTTGGAATGAATGAAACTACCAGTTTGTTTGCCAAAGGAAAAAAAAAAGAGAGAAACGTTGTTTCTTTCAGTAAACACCTCTATATCTAATCTTGCTTCAATTGAAACGTATGATATCTAAAAAGTTAGATTTTGTGTAAAATGTGGAGCTTGGATTGGTAATAACTTAATAAGTTAAATGTAAATTATAACACATTTTTTTTATTTGAATTCTCATCAAATTTCATTTTTCCAAAAACTGTACGTAAAAATGCTTACAACAAATATTTTTTATACTTATGATATGTTGCTCGACTCATGTTTTGTCTTTCATGATATATTATTCTTGTTGAAATCTATTATTTTTTATGGCTAACTTTAATTATATAGATGACACATTTAAATTTGATAATATTGTACATTTGTCATTCAACTTACGTTTTTTAATGTATTTAATGATGCTAATATATTTTTTCCATTATTGCATATGTACGAAAGATTATATGCAACAATGTAAATTATCTTTTCAACAATCTTGAACGTCACGATTACTAAATCCATTGTTCTTATTGATTTAATTAATGTACACTTGTATTTGTAGATTTTCTACGGAGATGCAAATGTTACATATTTATTCTGTAACTATCTAATGATATATTTTAATACGTTTTTCTATACATGCAATGAACATGTTGGTTTAACTAGTTAGGAGATTATTATGAATGAGTTATACAATACAGGCGGAATTTAAAAAGGAAAAAGAAATAGACAAAAAAAAAAGGATAAATGTAAAAAACTTTATCAAATCAATACAAACCATATATTCTCTATAAAAAGCAAATTTTCAAGATCGGAACTCTAAAATGAAGGTCAAATTATCCACAATCCTTATCAAACGGTAGAATGAATTCCATTAATATAAATATATTGTTATAAACGCTGCTCAGTACCAAAATTATTGGGAATTTATCCACAGAATTAATTTGGTGAGGAATCAAACGGCGCTCATAAAGCGATACTATCCTCCCCGGGCGTTTTACAAATATATTCTTCTTTCATTTTTCACATAAATTAATAAAATATCATTAATATTATTGAAAATGTACAATTTAATAATACGTTTCTTAATGTACCATTTAATTTATTTAATATTTCACTTTACTTTTTCTTTATTATTGATTACTATACACTATAAATAAATTTATATTAGAAAACTAAAAAATTAACTAAGGAAAGAATAATATAATTTGAGATTGATTAAAAAAGAAAGGAGGAATATCTGTGTGGGACAAAGGGAGTATAAATTAAAAGAAAGGATGTTGGAAAACATTTTTAAACAATAACACCTTCACTGGTATTTCGTAAATCCAAAGTTTTTTGCAATCTACACAAATCCAAATTAGTCCTCCATACAATTATATTACAATTTTTTCTTTCAGTAAGCACTTATTTGTCTAATATTAATACATTGAGTCCCTCTCCAAAACATCTCAAAAGTTTTATAACAAAACCTCTCAACATTTGTGGCGTATGTGAATGCACGTCACATGTTTCTAAAATGCACCTGGCATGTATGAATTACATGTGACGTGCATTCATATATGTTATATAGTGTGTGAAGTTTTGTTACAAAACCTTTGGGAAGTTTTTGATAATTTTCCTTAGTACCTTATGCTTAATCCCACTTGTAAGAATTGACAAGCTCAAATTTGTATGGAGAATGATGTGATGTGATATCAGCATATCACTATATTCTTTTCAAATCAAATTAATGATAGATACTATATCACACCATTTGTCTAGTACCATAACGACATTTGATGCCTAGTTCTTGAATATTTTTCACCAAAATGCATTTCCATAAATGGTTATTTATTTCAATGACAAGTCGGTGGACCATGAGATTCTATATATGTCACTTCCATTCACCCTCGTGTTATTTTTCCGTTTTTGTCTGCAAGATCAATGAATAAATAAATGTTCTCATGTATTTATTATTCACACCTATCTATTCTCCAATGTAATAATGCTAACTAAATTGAAGATGAATATTCAATATAATCTAGATAACTAAACTCGTTATATCCAGTAATAACTGGATTTTAGCAAGAAAAATAACTATGACATGTTTCTAATTTTTCTTTTTCCTTTTATAGGGAATTAATAGAATGACTGAGGAAATCATAAATGCATAGAATAAATGAGCAACACAATGGTTTTATCATAAAAGTATATGTGTAATTCATGTGATTATCATTGATTTATAAGTAATGTGTTGTGTTGAAAAATAAATCCTTTTAATTGTAAATTTTGTACAAATTTTTAACCACAAGAAAAACCTCTTAACCAATCAGATTTTACATATGGATCCAATGACCCCAATTTGCTATATAATTTGAGCCAAAACTCACATGTGATTTTTTTATTTGGCAGAGGTACTCTTGGAGTATTAAAATTTTTTTCCAACTTATTTTATGACTTTTTATTCAAACAGCACAACTCTTTGGTTTGTATATGGATACAGTGATGCAGAGATTGATTTGTGGTACTAAAAACTGATCAAGTCTCTATCTATCAATAATACATATAATTATTTTGTAATAATTCAATTTACATATTATACTATATTTGCATATAGTGAAATACTCGTTAACATATATAATTGATTATCTGGATTAGCAATGAGAAATAAAAGAAACTTTAAAAATTAAGTCAAATATAAAATATATTCTCTTTCGACTCTTTGAATAATCGCCACACGGAGTAAAATCTCTTCAAACTTCTTTGATCAAATGGATCTTTGTTGAATGCTTAATTTTCATGTATGGTTTTTTGAGCAATTCAAGTGTTCAACCAAGAATGTAAGAGCATCTCCAATATAAGGGGTGGGTTATATATACATCACAATTATTACTAACTTTATTACTAACTACACCACATTCTTTATTATAATTCTTAATTACAAATATAGTCATAAATATAATAATGGCATAAAATAGACATTACTTCATCATATATAATAACGTGTATATAAAAAAGAAAATAAATAATAATAAATAAATAAATAAACAACATAAGATAACATATACATACACCACAAACATAAACCCTAATTATTCTCAATTTCACCATATTAAGAACCCTAAAAATGTTATCACATATAGACACACGTACACAACGACGGAAGAAAATAGAGGTGACCTTGGAATCAAACCCCAATTCAATATTTAATATTGCGACGTGAAGCTCGAGTAGTGTTAGATTTTCTTAATATTTCATGAATCAATAAAAAATAAATAAATCTCCTGAACTTTTATAATTGGGATCTCTCTCATGGCCAATGCCTTTACATGCATCTTCCATACTTGCAATTGATTTGGGTTTGATTCGTGGGCATTAATTGCAAACATAATCACTCTTCGAATGGATGGAGAGGGTTGACTGGGTGGGGACCGTGAGGTGAAATCTGATTGAAAGTTAAAAGCGAATTGAGAGTATTAGTATGTGTGTGGTGTATTTTTACATTTTTATCATTACCAATTTATCATGTTTCAACCAAAAAAAAAAAAATCATTAATAATTTATCTTTTTAATGTTTTAATGTTAAGTTTTCATTTGTAGTTAAGGTGTGGTGTGTTTATTAAAATTGTGAATTAAATGTGGTATGGTAATAATCTGGTGTGGTTAGTAAAAATTGTAGTGTAGATATAATTACCCCCAATATAAATGTGCAATCTTGGTGTGAGGTGAGGTAGAGAGATAGACACATGAAATTTATAAATTTCAATTTTGTCTTTAACTTTCTTTTTCATTCTTGGTATGCTCGACCAACCTCTTATCAAAGCTTAAAAGAATACACCTTTCTTTCATTTTTTTTTTGGGACAAGCCATACTTTTTTTGCAAGATACAAATATTCGTTTGTATTATGAAAAGTTATAACTTAGGAAGAAAAAACCTCACTAAGGGTTGGCTTAACTTATCGTACCCTAGGATGCCGAGCTCAACAACAAATGGGTGATTATATTTCCACCACGAATTTTTATTCCTCCACCACGTTATAAATACATCACAGTTAACTGATACTTTTAATGAGTGCACCACTATCAATTTACATATATGCCTGTAAAATTAATTATTCGTAAAATTAAGATAAATCTGATTGTGGTGTGAGAAGGAAAAAAAATACTTTTTAAAATTAAAAACAAAAAAAGTTTTAAAGAAGGTTATTGATGTAATTTCATTTTAAGGATATTTAAGAGAATAAAAAAAATGTGGTGTAGGGATAAATTATTGGGGTAGAAATATAATTTCCCATAAAAAATCCATAGAATGTTCACTCCCGTGCGTTGCACGGATATATATTTCATTATCAAACTACCAAATGTTTAGAACATGTTACAAAATTTGAAATACTTTCTTATATATAACATTTGTCATTTTGTTTGTTGGCTTGACATCATTATGATATATCAAATAAAATATGAAATTTAGTTCTATTTGCCGTCTACTTCTTTTAAGAGTCAAGAAAAATATGAAGTTTTTGATTTTTCTATTTTCTCAACTTTAGTTCAAGCAAAGCATTAAATTTTTAATTCTCATATTCTTCTCACATCAAAATAACAAAATTTTCCTAAACGTATCACACTTAAATAAAAATTATATAAAAAGTAATTCTTTAATCAACAAAAAATAATTATATCGAACATAATTATGTCTCTTCAGCTGAATTGCTTCTCAATAATAGCTATTGGCGATATTAACAGAGCGAGAATTCTCGAGGCAGTAATTTTTCTCTATTTAGCTACTACAGTCACTTACAAATGAAGAATTTAACCAAAAGCCAAAAATAGACCTGAAAGCAATAGTGATGAGATGCATTTATAACTACAAATATTGCTCAAATTCCTCAACTCATATGTAGATTAACCGAGAAAAGAAGTAATTAAGCGGAAATGAATCACGAAATCGGGTCCTTCCAATACTCTATTGTTATGTGTACATACTAGATTTTCACCCGTACGTTGCATGAGTAGAGTTCTAAAGGAATTCCATATATAAAATATAACATAATTGTGTTTGTCAGGTTTAATATCGTAAAGAAACTAAAAAACACAACCTGTATGAAATTAATGTGCATTCTACATTTGCAAGTGACATGCAATCGATTCTTTATTTGATGACATAATTTTAAATTCTTGTTATTAATTAATTCATCGCCATCTCGTTGAACCAATAATTTTTATATTAATTCTTATTTTTATTTCCTTCAAAGACAATAAAACATGATAGCATAATTCTATATTAGTTTCACACCCGTGCATTCACAGACATACTATGTTTTTCATACCTGTGCATTTCACGGACATATTATGCTGACAAAGTAAAATACAATAGAATATGATAACATAAAATCATGAAATTATACAATCAAATAAAGCAAATATGTAATCTATATTATTTTCACACCTGTGCATTTACAGACATACTATGCTTCACACCCGTGCATTTCACGGACTCTTCCGATCTATGCTGACAAAGTTAAAATGTTTGATACTCAATTTTATATGAATAGCAATTTCACATACATCCATGTCGAGAGAATTTACGGTAGGACAGTCCTATACTTCTACATGGTAGGACCATCTATTAAATCAATGACATGTATGATTGTGTGCCATTTGGACTCGCCTTATTTCTCTCTCTACATTAATTAAATAATACACCCGTAAATAACACTATTTTGTCTTAATTTTTAATTTTTTGTAACAATTAACTTATCTAAATGTGAATATATCTAATAATTATAAACTAATGAACAACGCTTAATTAAATAAGTTGGAAAGTGAATAAACTTGAGTAATTATAATATCAATAAAACTTCAACGTCAAATTAATTTATCATTCATAACTAATTGATAGAAATTTTTAATGAAATTTTGAATTTTTGACTCAAAATTTACAGACGTCATCCACTAATTCATGAAATAATAAATATATAAACGCAACAATAGAAAAATATTTGCAAGATAAGTGTGATAATTTGTAAATTAAAATTTTTTGTGTGCATTTTAAGTGTGACGCGTGTTAAAAAAAAATAGAAAATCACTTTTTTAGCATTAAAACCCAACTTTTATATTTCTCAAATAAAAAAAACCCCCCATTTTTATTATTATGTGATAATGTGAATATGTATATCTTCAAAAATGATAATTTTTCAGTTTTCTAGTTAAAAAGAAATAACATTAAAAATTTCTATCAATTTTTCTTGTTATCAATAACAAATTAATTTGACGTTGAAGTTTGGTTGATATATTATAATTATTCAAGTTTATTCTCTTCCCAACTTATTTAATTAATCATTGTTCATTATTTTATAATTATTAGATTGACATTTAGATAAGTTAATTGATACAAAAAATTAAAAATTAAGATAAAATAGTGTTATTTATGGGTGTAGTATTTAATTAATGAAGAGAGAGAAGTAAAAAAAACTCAAAAATGGCACACAATCGTACTTGTCATTGATTCAATGGATAATCCTACTATGTAGATGTATAGGACCGTCCTACCGAAGACTTTGTCCTTAAGCATCACCCCAAATCAAAATGAATAAACGAGAAGCGCAATTTTTTTTTTATGAAATGAATAAAAATATTAAATTAAATGATTAAAAGGAAAAGTATGATAATAACGTATAATAATAATAATATTGAAATATATATTTATATATTATCTATTTTCACGTAATTCAAATCTATTAGGCAAATATGAGATATATATAACCAAAATATAATATGTAGATGAAGTCCAAAAATAAATGATGTCAGCAAATTGGTTTTCTAAAGAAACCCAATAATGAGCAGGAAAATTGTTTCTAATTGTGCCCAACAATCAATTAAGCCTACCAAACTCTGCTTTTATATATATATATATATAGATATTAATATCAGAGAATTGCATTTACCTATAGGCTTGGGGAAATCCCTGGGTAATTTCTTCTTCATCAAATGCTTTTCTTGTTTCTGGCCGAGGCACCACTATACTTGGGCAATTTACTTTCGAGCTTTAGGCTTCTTCTGTGCAAAGTTTTTGTTGCTGCGAGAGATTTCTCGGTGGCCGGTTCTTTTCAGTTGGTTTTTCCTCCGCTTTTGGTGCCATTTCTTCTATCATTTGCTTTGAAGATTTGGGAATTTTGGTTGCTATTTGATTCTTTTTAATTGGTTTTACAGAAATAAAAATAAAAAAAATGTGGGCAAAAATTGCCTGTAGCGAAAGATGTGATGTAAAGTGTGAATGTAATCATAGAAGTGGGTTGTTGGGCTAAAAAATGATTCATACCAGATAGTGGCTCACTACTAAAAAACTGCCTTTCAGCAACAGAAAAAATCCGTCGCTAAAGGTCATCACCGACGGAAAAGTGACCATCGGAAACTCCGTCGCTGATGCGTTCCGACGGAATTTTAGTGTCTGTCAGAAATTTCTGACGGAAAAGTGCCCGTCGGAAATTTCTGACCGATGAAACTTTCCTTCGAAAATTTCCATTTTTCCGTTGGACATATCCGACGGACTCCAGAAAATTAAATTATTTAAAATTTTTTTTTACCTTAACCGACCCGTTAGCCTGCGAACCTCCCAGCCGTCGACCCGTCCGACCCGGACCGCGACCTGCGAATTAATTCCTTTCATGAAATTCATGAAATGCAAGGGCTGAGGCTCGAACTCATGACCTGGGGGTTGGGGAGTCAATTCCTAACTGCTAGGCCAAGTCGCGCGTTTGTTGATAGTTTGTCCCAAAATATATATAAAGTATATATGATAATTTTGGCAATTTAAAAATAATAAAATATTCCTTTTGAAAACATTGGTTTTGTTTTTATTTTATTTAACTTTTTGTTACACTCAAATATATCTGGTACTCTAAATTTTATTTATCTGTGTCAAAATTAATGTAATTTTTTTTACATTTGTTTTCTACCTTATAGTATTTCATTGTCTACTAGATTTTTTATTCTATCAATAAAAATGTGATTTTTTTTAAAAAACCAATAATTAATAAAAAAAATTTACGTACAACCATTGTTTTAAATCTTAAGCACAAAAAAATTGAATAAAATATTCATCGATTATTAAAGTTTTTGTTTTACTTTTATTTTTTCTTTGGATGAACCGCATATTGCCATTAAAAGTTTTATTTCATATTTATTTTTTTATAAATGGATTTTCGAATATTACTTGAGTGTATGAAATCGACCTTTTTATAAACATTATTGTACAGTCATGGTAAAATACATTGAACTTTTAACTTTTATTTATATTTAAATATATTTTACACTCTAAATTTTATTTGCTTGTGTCAATTAATGTACTTTTGTTTAACACTGATTTCCTTGATTGTAATATATATTCATTGTTTTTGTAAAAAACTAAAAAATGTAAAAACGATCTATACCAAAATTTTTTCGATTATTAAAATTGTGATTTATGTGATTTTTTTTAAAATACAAATAATTAATAAAAAAATTTGTTTACAACTATTGTTTTAAATCTTAACTATCAAATAACCGAATAAAAATTTCATCAATTACTAAGGTATTTGTTTTATATTATATTTTACTGGATAAACCACATATTACCATACAAAAAATTTATTTCATATTATATTTTTTTACAAATGGATTGTTGAACATTATTTGAGTGCATGTAATCGGCCTACATGAAACCATTTTAGTAACACTTCTAATTGTTTATAATATTTTTATTTTTCTATATTCATTGTTTGATATATCTAATATATTTTTTACTATAATATTGTGCACATTAAAACTTTTGTTTGATAAAAGGGGGGATGCATATACCCTTTTGTTTGATAAAAGGGGGCAAGGATATTAAAAAAATGACAAAATATATTGATACTATAATTTTTTATAAATATACCACATTTTTTTTACATAAATGGTACATAAACTTTATTTATTTTTCATTTACCTTCTTGCACGTTTTTATCACATCTTTTTTAGTAACATTTTTATCAAATAATATTTCTTGCCTCAAATAATGATTTCCATACAATTTCTTTAGCATGAGACTTTTGAATGATGAAAAGCCTAATTAGTTTGCACTAAATCATTTGCCTTTTTTTACTTATTTAAATTATTTAGCGACTTTTTGAACAAAAGTTTTACGGAAAAAACCTTTGTTGTATATGAAATATTCAAATTAATAGATGGTTATAAATACAACACATTTTATTTACAAAAATATCATGAAAAAAGTTAAGAGCGTGAATGCAATAATTAGAAAAAACTAAGGATCGATTTATAATGTAATTAGAAATGTGGTGTGATTATAAAAAATAGTGGTGTGAATATAACCACCAAAAAATATTCCTCAAAATATATATGATGTATATTCTAGTAGTTTTGCCAATTTAAAAATAATAAACTTTTCTCTTAAACATATCTAGTATTTAATATAACTTTTATTATATATTTAAATATATGTTATACTCTAAATTTTATTTGTTTGTGTCAATTAATATAATGTTTTTTACGCTAGTTTTTTATACTGTAATATTCATTGTTTTAATTAAAACTAAAAAAATTTAA
This sequence comes from Nyctanthes arbor-tristis, assembly GCA_963692815.1. Lineage (NCBI taxonomy): Eukaryota > Viridiplantae > Streptophyta > Magnoliopsida > Lamiales > Oleaceae > Nyctanthes > Nyctanthes arbor-tristis. The sequence goes on along the minus strand of CAVNYN010271577.1, from coordinate 6,770 downwards.
AAAGGTTGTCTACTAAATTTTTTTATTCTATTAATAAAAAATTTATTTTACATACTAAATTTTTTTATAAATGAATTGTCAAACATTACTTGTCTATATTTAATGTTTACGACTATTCTATGTTAATGATGTCCTTTGTGAGATTGTCCGTTTCCGTTGTTGGTTTTCCTTTTAACTTTGTCGTACTTGTATATTTTTTCTTAACTTTAGTTGTAATTTTAATTATGGAGTCAAAACATAAATCATTTTCTACTTTCGCATCTAAAAGTTATTACGATTAATACCATTTTTAACTATTCATAACATTTTTAATTTTAGAATAAATTTTATTTTCTATTATATTGGTTAACATATCTAGTATAATATTTTTGACAAAAACATTAGGCATATTAAAACATTTATTTGATAAAAGGGGCATATTCGATATTGGAGGGATAATTAAATTAATTAACAATATTTAAAAAGTATAATTAAAAGCATAAATTTGGTCATCTAGGCCATCAAAAATTTCTGACGGAATCCTCAGGCCGTCAGAAATTGCCGTCAGAAATTTCCGACGGCACAGGATATGCTGTCGGAAATTATTTCCGATGGATAAGGATGCTGTTGGAAATTTTTGACGGTAACCTTTGGCCGTTGGAAATTGCCGATGGAACATTACTTTCTGTCGTAACATTGGTTTCCATTGGAAATTTCCAACGGATTGTTTTTTCTGGTGGAATTCTGACGGTAATAGATTGTCATCGTAAATTTCCGACAGATTTCTGCCCGTCTCAAAGTTCCGACGGTTAGATCGGAAGTTTGCGACGGATATGCATTCGTCGTAAAATCTCGTCGCTGATGGAGTATTTTTTAATAGTGGCTTGTAACTATCTGTAGCAGTTATAAATGTTATTAATTGGATAAACTATTCGATAAAATAGGCAAAAATAAAAATAATAGTTTTAGGGCGCCAAAACTGAGATTCTAAATTCCAAAATCTCAGTAGTAGATATATATATATAGATTATTATATATTACTTTTCTAGCAATAGTAATTGAACTTTTCTTAATCCTTGTGAAATTAGAAGTAAACCTATCTTAATAATGGAATGGAGGGAGTAAATTGTGAAAATTAATTAAACTCATACCTAGAAATTTCAAACTAAATTATAAAAATTCAATTTAATTAACATAATATAATTAGTGATATTTGATGTTTTGATGGGATGATAATATCCCAACTATGACGATGACATAGATAGACAATGCTTTTTTTTAATACATATATATCTAATATTGATTAATCTGACATAAATCAAACAGAAAAAAGCAATTATTTTTTCTAATACAATACACAACATACTCCATTCAATATATTTGTTAAAAAAATAATTATTTTGACGTAGGTCATGTCCAATTAGTTTAGACTTAGTCTCTCGGTAAGAGATGGATTTTCTAGTTTTGCATTATTCAAAAAGAAAAAAGGACGGTAGATCAAATTCAAAGATATTCATCTCTATATTTGTATGTAAGCGTTCTGCACATGCAGACAATGTGAATATTCAGGACCCATTGTGTCTTAATTGGATTGATATGTATATATATATACATATCAATCCAATTAAGACACTAATAATATATATCAATGCAATTATGACAGTGATGTTGATATATACATATATACACACACTGTGTAGACTAATAATTCGTGCCATGAATTAATTTGAGACATGATTGATTGCTTTTATCAGAATTTGCATCGCACAAAATGAAAAGAAAACTAACTATTAAAATGTGTATCGCGAAATAAATAAATAGGATAGACAATGTTCAAATTAGTTAAGTATGAGGTATATACATGGTAACCCAATTCAAAACTTGTAAAATGATAGAAATATCTTATTCACAAGGAGTGTATGGGATCACAATATTGTATGGATATATTCATAGTTACCGGAATGGTTTCGGGACGAAAATTAAAAAAGGAAGTTTGACATCACAAAATTAGGAAAATAATTGTAGGTTATATGACAAAGTTGTTAGTTCTCAAAAAGTCAGGAAGGCCTAATATTTCTCTAGCAAAGAAAATGAAAAATAATTAGTTAAGTAAGTAAAAAGTGTTTAGAAAGAATAAAAAGAACAGTAATTACTAAGTGGGGAATGTAAATGTGTATAGTTGAACATTTTGAAGGAAATAAGAAAAGGAAATTGTTGTAGAAAAGAAAATTCGTGCGATGGGGAAAAAATAGATAGCGCATAGTTAATATAGATAGAAAGTGGAGAGTTGCTTGAGAAAAGAACTATAAAAATAAAAAGTTGGGAGCTGGAGGGGAAAAAGGAAAAGGAAAATTCGTGCGGAAAAAAATTGATAGTGGGTGGTTAATATGTAGAAAGTGGGGAGTCCCTTGAAAAAGAACTATAAAAATAAAAAGTTGGGAGTTGGACAAAAAATATGTTGCCAGCAAATGATTGGAGGAAAAAAGAAAGGAAAAATTAAAAAAAAAATTGAGATTCCAGAATTTGAAATGGGAGGGAAGCTGATTCCAGAATCTCAGTAGTATTTAATAATATATAGATATAGATATAAATTTCACAAAGGCACATGTTTATTCCAGTGTTCAAATTCAAGAAAACCAAAATACAAAAATAACCGACCTATCAAACTGGTAAGACTGCACCTAGTTAAATCAACCAAAATCTATCATGTATGAATTTTCTACGTAGAGTGACTCTGCCATCTGGCAGCATCACATTGGGGGGTTGGGGGCTTGAGGACTGGTGATACATGAAACAGTTCTTTTAAGAAGAGAGTCACTCTCCCTTAAGGAGAATATCCCCCAACCCCCCAATGTGATTCTGCCACATTAAGGAGCGTGACTCTCTTCTTAGAAGGACTGTTTCATGTATCACCAGTTTTAAAATCTCTAAAACCCATTATAAATTCTCGTAAGGTTTGTAGTCCAAATACACCGTAGGCCTAGCAAAGTCATTCTAACCAAATGTTTAGAATCTTAATAATCTAATTACCCAAATATTTCCAACCAAGTAAATCCACTATTCAAAATCTAATTACCCAAATTTCAAGCTCAAGTTAACCAAATATTTAAAGTCTTAATAACCTGATTTCCCGAATATACGAAATCAAGTTATCCAAATGTGAATTCTTATCAATCTAATCGCCCAAATATGATTAATTCTTAATATCAAAATCCTTAATGATCTAGTAATCCAAGTACTCTATTTATCAAAATGCATATGATTAATATAATCGAATCGGTATATAACCTAAGTACTTACCAAAAATACTGCTTAATTATTCTTATATGCAAGTATGATTCCGGGAACTTAAACTTAGTATTTAGTGGATCTTACTAAATAGAAGTTATAGCAATGAGAATTGAAATTAAGCAAATTGCAAAATTAATTATGGAGTTGTGCTATATATTTAAACAAAAGCACATGTAAAAATTCTAACAAAACTGATACATGGCGCAATCCTGTTTTTCAATACATCACATCACTTTTACATTAACACTAATCATACAAGGCACATGTCAATTTTGTCACTCTTTTTGTCCAACTAGAATAATTCTTAATGATGTGATACGGTCAGGTGCATGCCTCGGATAATAACATAGGGACGAAGTGTTAGATAGATATCTCAAGATGATCAAATAATTACAGAAATAATTATTAATTAGCTACTGTGATTATTTATACTATTGGGAGTTGCAATAATTCATCTATACGTGAAGGAATATTAGTTAATTCCTTTATAGTTAGCCAAAGTGTTATTTTTGTCAATTGTATATTCTGTTGTATAGCTACCACGTGTGTGATTAGTTACCTAATTCTTTTGTTCTGTATAAATTTGGCTAACTAAATTAGTGTAAAGTGATGAATAACGAAGTGAAATCAGACTCAATTTTCTCTCAATTTCCATCTTAACTCACAAATTGTTCATGGTATCGGAGCAATACCTCAAAGGGTGTCCTTCAAAGGGTCTTTTCTATCCCTCTAAATCAGATCATTCACTTTAGCTATATAGCGATGCAGACTGATACAAAGAAATCTGTCCCTGGTTATTGTTTGTTTTTTAGCTCAGTTCTTAATTCTTGGAAAACAAATTAAGAAACAAAGCTTCATCTCCAAGTCATCAATATAGGGCATATGGTACTACATTTCGTGAGATCCAATGGTTGCCCTACATCCATCTAGCACTTTAGATTCCATTAATTACACCCATTCCTTTATAGTGTGTTAACCAGGTTGTAGCATTACGTATAGTACCCTGTGTTTCATGAATGCACCAAGTATTTGGAGATTGACTGCCACTTAGTTCGGAACAAGTTCAAAGATGGTTTCATTGTGCCAAAGCATGTTGTGTCTAAGCTTCAACTAGCTAATATTTTTACTAAGTCCAAGTTAGCATAGATTTCCATCATTGCCGGCTTGAAGGGCCCCCTGCCCGCCCGGGGGGGGGATATTAGTTAGTTCATCGGGGTGGGTATGCCTTCCCCCTCCCCTGCCCCGTTACGGGGCTGGTACGGGGCAGGGAGGTTTGGGGCGGATATGAGAAAAATATACATTATCCGCCCTTTTAAGAAAATCCTAAAAAAAAAAAAAATTAAAAACAATTGGAAATTACATGAAAAAATCATCTAAATTATCATACATCAAGCCTAAATTGGCTTGCCTTTAATTAGTTTTTGTTATTTTAAGGAAACTTAAATTTTGAATTAGTATAAAGTTTGCTAAAAATTTAACAAAAAGAAAGTTGGGTAAAACAGTTAAGGCATATAAATTTATCTTTGAGTGTCAAGGTTTGAATCCTCAGCTCCTCACTCTAGCCCTTCTACAATATCTAATTTTTTTTTATAATTAAAAAAAATCAGGTATCGGGTCGGGGCGAGTCAGGGTGGCCACTACCCCTCCCTGACCTGATAAGAGTTCAGGGCGAAGAATTTCGCCTCGCACCCGTCCCAATAGTTACCCTCCCTGTTTGGGGCGGGTCCTGACAGGTATCAGTTAATGAGTATAAAATTGTCATTTCCAGTTAGTTCCTTTATAGTTAGTTAGCATGCTATTTTTTGTCAATTGTGTATTCTATTGTACTGTTGCCACGTGTTTAATTAGTTTCTTGAATCTTTTGCTATGTATATATTTGGGAGTTGTGTTCACTCGCGAGAGGGTCGCGGGACCTCGCGGGTGCTAGCTAATTCAGTGTAAAGTGATGAAAAACAAATGACATCAGAATATTCAATTTTCTCTCAATTTCCATCAAGTTGTTGATAGTGGAGTGTATGAATTACTAATAATTAGATTGGACATTTTGAATCGGCTTAACTAAATTGAATTATTGGGAGCCAATATTACGTATGTCCGGTTGGGTCCATATGGTAGTGTGGTCGCTAGGTCAATAGATCAAACATGTCAACAGAGCTTGAAAGAAGGTCCCACATGCCCTGCTAAGCTCAAACGACCTAAAGGCCTAGAAGAATTCTACGACCTAACGACCTGGAGTTCACAAAGCTAACTTCAAGCTCTTATCATTTAGCTCGCTAGGTCACTAAACTCGCGAGGTCATTCCCACTAATTCTAGAAAAGAGCCAACTAGACAGCTGCTTGCAGACCCACGTGCGAACTTTATCAGTTTTGGCTGATGGGACTTCTGCGTTTATTATAAAAGCGGTGGTTTCTTCCCCATGCAGAGTTTAGGCCGAAATTAGTAAAAAAGTTGAAAGTTTAATCCTAGTTGATTTGACTCACATCTCTCCCATTGGCCAGCATTAAATGATTGTAATAATTGTATCCATTAAAAGATTTACTATAAATAGAATTAAAAAGGGGACCAAAGGGAATTCCCTCTTTCTAAATCTCACACCCTTTGTCTTTCTTATACTCAATTAATACATTGATCCTCTTAGCTTTAACATTCATTGTTCAAGCAAATTTAAATACAAATTTTGTTTGTGGAGTTAAAGTCGAAATTTGACGTCAACAGGTGGCTTCTAGAAAAGTCACGAACTTGCTTGAAAAAGTTGGAAAGCTTAAATATTGTACACTCCTAACAGGAATTAGTTTTCTAGTTCCTCAAGGTGAGGAGAATTGGAGACCCCCTATAAATAAGAGGGAGGGGTGGACGGTTCCATCATCCGCAAAAAGTCGCACCCCCATGGTGCCTATCCGCCGGTGGGATCTTGAAAATTGATAGTTTATGCATATATGAGTCTAATGACATTCGAGTATGTTTCTAAACCTTTTATTAAAGTTCAATTCCTTCCCTTCCTGTTATATTTTAAAAAAAAAAAATTGGTGAGTAAATATTATTTCAAACTTTGGATGTATTTTGTTAAAACTTGACGGACAATAAGCACCACATAAATATTTGATACATAATAGGTGCAATTTTGAATAACTATTTTTTTTTCCAATTTTGGTATAATGTATAGGATCAACCATATATAGTTACAATCATATATTTGTATAATAATGACTAAAAAAATATATAAAAAAATAGCATTATTAAAATGTAATAAATAATAATTCCTTAAAGAAAGAAAAATGAAAGAGTAAAGATAGAAAAGAAAAAAAGATGAAGTGAATGAATCTATTATAATTTTATACAAGTTTCTAATCTATTATGTTTTTTGCAAGTTTAATATGTTCTTTAGACTAGAATGAAATAAGTACGTATTAACTATGTAATGTAAAAATAAGAATGATGATGATTTAGCTCTATAAACAACTAGTTTGTTAAGAGACTCTCTATCGATCTGGCTAATGAA
>CAVNYN010271576.1:0-19838 GCA_963692815.1 Nyctanthes arbor-tristis | reverse complement strand
CTCCAACATGGAAGCAATAGTCAACCAGCAGTGGTGAAGGTGCAATTTATTTTGGAGTTTCATCATGTTACCACGGCAGTGACTAGGATGGTGCAAAGGAAGAAGCAGGAGCAATAGAGCAAACCTGGGCTGGGAGGACTAAAAATGAATGTTGATGCGACTGTCAGGGAAAGACTCATTTGCTGTGGGCGCCATTGTCCGAGATGAGACAAGGTCGGTGGTTGGGTGTTTTGCATCCAAAAAGCCGGGCAATCCTGATGTAGAAATAGCCGAGACAATAGCTTTATGGGAGGGCTTTCGTTTTGCTCAAGAACTTCGATCTCTTTGCCATTACGGCAGTGGAGACGAATTGTTTATCTTTAGTACAAAGCCTAAAATCTAATTTAGAATATCATCCTAACGCTACACTTCTTAGCGAAATTAAGTCGCTTTTAGCGAATATCATTCGTGGTACTTGTAGTTATGTTCCCCCTGAGGCGAATATAGCGTCCACACCATCACCACCACATCCTTAGCATCTAATTTTACTTGTAATTACATTGATTGTGTACCTTTCTTTTTGTGTACTGTGTTTACTAGTGATCAATAAAATATGAAGTTTCTTGTCAAAAAAAAATCTATATATATATATATATATATATAGGGCAATTGTATTGCCACTACAAAATTTAATTCTTGCACCACAAAATTTTTGTTTACTTAGATGCCCTTAAATAAAATTACAATAATTACATTCATTTAATTTATTTTTTTTTTTAGGTCCACCATATTCAACATCCAACCTCTTTTCTACTTTTTCTTATTTCCTTATTTTTTCATCATCATCAACATCGTCTTCTCATCCATGTGGCCGATATGTGTTTGATGGAATCCGGAATTCATCAAATCCTTAATACCTTCAATTTCTCTAATTCTGATTTTTTTTTTCTATTTTTCTAATTTGCAAGAACTGAATTTTAGTATGAATTGGGTTGAGATAACAAAATTGATTTCTTTCAAAACTTCTGATGTTTGTGGATGTTTACCATCTTTCACTAGAAAACAAAATCCTTACGTGATAAATACAATAATAAAATGTAGTTGAATTTCACTAATTAATCTCTTCATTATAGATATGTTGGTACATCAAGTATCCTTGATTATATTCTCTTATCTTCTGTTTGCTGATAATTTTTGAAGGGAAAGATTCAGAAACTGGTTTGATAAATAACAAGGAAACATAGGGGGCCGGTGTATGGTGTAAATTATTCTTTTTAGTTGTTTGTTTTAATTGGGTGAAGAAATTGTCCAAGAAATCCAAGACTTTGTGAAAATTTTGCCCCTTTTCCAAGCATGTTGATAAGTTTATCAGAGAAATATTGATTCTCCATTGTTGAACCGATCACCAGAAGATGAGAAAGGCAAATGTGCGTCGTGTGCAGTTCTTTCTTTTCTTTTTTATATATATTCAATTTTTTTCTTATTTGGTTATCTTGGTAAAATGGTTGTGGTCTATTTATTAAAAACATATTAAAATCGTGGTGTAAAATGTAATGTGGTGTAACAACAAAAAATCGTGGTGGTAATATAATTGTCTACACATACCCTCACTTAAAGTAGGATAGTTTCCATTTTACTTTTCCCCTCCCAAAAATACTTGCTAAATTGGGATATCTCATCTTAGCCTTTGCTTTAATCTACTATCTTAGTCATTGATTTCTATTTTACTTTTTAATTTTATTTACCTTTTTAATATATTACCAATTTATAGATAATTCCCTTTTTATCTTTCATTTCTTTTTTTTATTTCTCTTTTTTATATTATCACTATATTTTTCAATTTTTAATTCCATTCACCAAATCAGAGTTCATTTTATCTAAAAATATCTCTCTTTGTCTACATTTCCCTTCTTTCTTCTATTAGAAATCATTCTATCTAAAAACTTTCTCAAATCTCTCTCCCTCTAAATTTAAACTTTTCACTCCTTATCTTGTGTAATTTTATTTTCGATCGATTTTCTTAATTTTTTTCAATTTATCTCACACCGTCGGATAACTTCTGAATTGGTTCCAATATTCGTCAATGTTCAAAAAGTCACCCCTATCATTGAATCAGAAAAGCCAATAGGTCAAGGTCATTGGATCGATTTTAATTAAATAATTGATAACAAAATTAATTTTTATCTACATGATGTTAAAATTTTATTCATTTTTCAAGATCCATAAAAAATACGACTTCAAACATAAAAAGGGAATCCCACATTGGTTATTTAGTAAAAAGGATTGAGAATCTACACTGACATTAAGCTACTTGGAGAATGGTTCATAACAGAGCCTTAACTTCTGGGCTATGTGTAACATCCCGAAAAATTTTAAGTATGTAATCGTTATTTTGATGATGATTAAATACTTATTGGATTTGCTACAACCAAAAGGTTATAAGATTATTGAATTGAATTGCATCAATTGTAGAGCCACAAGACTATTATTCAAACGAATGGCTAAAATTTGGAATGGGGCTATTAATAACATAGTTTTATTTTAACAACCATTGAATTATTTTGATAACATGGTCGTTATTTTGACAATGATTGGGCAATCGTTCGAATTGCACTAATTGAAAGATTACAAGATCTACCATTCGAATAAATATCAAGAATTAAAAGATAGTTATTGACAATGTGAATATTATTCAATGGCACTTGAATAACCACTTGGGTTTGAATCAACTATGTTATAAAATCCAAAGATTGCCACTCGAGTTTGGCATTAAATATAATGCCATAGTTGTATTTTGACGATGATCGAATAAATACTCAAGTTTGTTACGTTATATGATTAATGACGATTGAATCATGACACAAATTGCATCAATTTTATACAATTAAAGATCATTGTCTAAATGATACAAAGAATGAAAATATAATACTTGATTGGTATAGCTCAAAGTATAGTCACTTAGTTATAAATCACGTTAAATAAAATGACTCAAGTAACATGAATCAAACTATTAGGACTTAATTATAAGACAATACAAAGTATACGGACTGCCCGAACAATTTGCCGCCAAGTGTGTGGCGCCACATTGCGCCACTTGCGCGACGTGATTGGCGAAACTCAAAGGTTTATTAAAACTAATGAATTTCTAACTATTATAAATAGGTGCCTGGATCCTCAAACTTCAAAGCACACAACCAACCTCCTTTCTTTCCCTAAACTCCCAAAAAATGTCCAACATTAATAATGGTGGAGAAACACCAATAAAAACCCACCAAAACACTCATTTTTCACTTTAAAAAGGTTCCTTACAATATATATATATATTATATCTTGAAAAATAGCTTCGATTGGAGAATATCGAGATTTTGAAAGCACTTTCTACATTGGAATTATTAAAGTCATCTTTGAGAAATCAAAAATTGAGTAACTAATACTTTGATTCCCTTTTAGCATTTATGGAATTTTGATATGAAAAGCATAAATTTTGATTAAAGTATTCCATGAAATGAACATGGATTTTAATGCATTAAAAAGAAAGATTGATTTATTGCATTTGAATCACTAGTTGTTCTACCCATTTTGTATTGAATTGCTTTGAATTGTTTCTCACACTTGATCCCAGGATAGGGAAGATTAGTGTGGCGTTTGCTTTGAATTGGAACTTTGGTAAGAGTCAATTGGGGTTCATTGTGGATCCGCTTAATTGTACATGGCCATGATTGATTGAGTTGACATTGAATTGATATGAATCTTGTGCGCACCACGTGTAGTAGTTTAACTAGTGATAGGACTCTTTGTACATTTGAAAACTTTGTGCATTCAATGGTTTCTTTAACAATGAATCTTTCAAATGAAAGGTGAATCAAAGTGGTTTGGTACTCACTGATTACTTCATACTCACTCCCTATTTCTACAATCTTCTAGATGGTTGAAGATGTAACATTTGAAAGGCAAGGCAAGCCAGAAGTTGGATCATGCTCGCGAACAGAAGTAGGTTGTGCATGTAGTAAAACCTGTTTTTGAAGCAACTACTAAAATAATTATGAATTTAATACCATTTTGTATTAATAAGTATGCCCACCTCTTAATCTCACATACATTTTTACGACATGTAATATATATATATATATGACGGAGCGAATGTGTTGTTTTTGTAATAGTTCGAAATTTATTAAGATAAAGGCTTTCTAAAAAAAAAAAATCTTGGTGTGCTTTGGTAATAAATGGAATATACCTAGTAATATAACTTATGTATTCCTTACATTTTTATTGTAAAACCTAGTTTTAGTGATTTCTAAAAGTAAACCACTTGCTAGGGTAAGTAACAATCTCTACAGAGTGTTAGACTCTACAAGGCAAAAACAATTTATTTGTTTTGTATGTCTCGTCCTCGCTATTTGTATTGTAGCTTCCGTTATGAAATTCATCAATTAATAGAAGATATTTGAAAATATTATAAAAATTGGCAGGGTCGTGACACCATGACTTTCCAATAAGTTTAGAATTTTAATAGATCATTATTGAAAAAAAGTTTATTGTAAACTAGCGAACCGTATCTTTTTTTTCCCACACCGTCAGCTTAGTTTCCTGATTGATTCTAGTATTTGCAAATGTTCAGAAAATCAAACTAGTCATCGAACTAGAAAAGCTAACGGTTCAAGTTCATTGGACTGATTTTAATAAAATAATTGAAATAAATTACTTTTACCTAAAATAATCTAAAAAAACATTCAATTTTATAATTTTTTGATCTTTACCGCTTAAAAAAATGTTGAAAATTTGTTCCTTTTTTAAGAGCAATTAAAAATATGACTTTAGACATAGAAAAAGAATCCTATATTGGTTATTTAGTAAAAATAATTGAACATGTATGCCTATATTAAGCTGTTTAGAGAAGAGTTATACATAACAGGGCCTTCGCGTATGGGCCTTAAACTTCTAAAAAGTTTAAAATTTTAATGGATCATTATTGAGAAAAAGTTTATATGATTAAAAAGTTTATTGTGAACCATATCCGTCTTTATCTCACAAGGTCGGATTGTTTTCCGGATTGATTCCAGTCTTCGCAAATGTTCAAAAAACTGGACCGGTCATCGAACCAGAAATACTAATGGTTCAAGATCATCAGACCGATTTCAATTGAACATTTGATTATATAATTTTTTTTTTATCCTTACCATTTAAAAAAATATTGAAATTTTATTCTTTCTTAAGAGCAATTGAAAATGTGACTTTGAGAGTAGAAAGAAAATCCTACATTGGTCATTTAGTGAAAAGAATTGAGGACGTATGCCTATATTAAGTTACTTGGAGAAATGTTATGCATAGTAAAGACTTAACTTATGGGCCTTTAGCTTCTAAAAAGTTTAAAATTAAATTTAAATGGATCATTATTGAGAAAAAGTTTATTGTGAACTGTATCCTTCTTTATCTTATACTCTCAGATTGTTTTCCTAATTGATTCTAATGTTTGCAAATGTTCAGAAAATTAGACTGGTCATCAAACTAGAAAAGCTAACTGTTCAAGGTCATCAGACCAATTTTAATTAAATAATTAAAATAAATTAATTTTTACCTAAAATAATGTAGAAAAAGAATATTCGATTTATAATTTTTTGATCATTACCGTTTAAAAAATATTAAAATTTTATTCATTTTTTGATAGCCATTGAATATGTGACTTTGGAAATAGAAAGAGAATCTCACATTAGTTATTTGATGGAAAGAATTGAAGATGTATGTCTAGATGAAATTATTTAAAGAAAAGTTATGCATAATAGGGTCTTAACTTATGGGTCTTGAGCTTTTGAAAAGTTTAAAATTTTAATAGATCATTATTGAAAAAAAGTTTATTGTGAACCGGTGAACCGTATCCATCTTTATCTCACATCATCGAATTGTTTTCTTGATTGGTTCTAGTATTCGCAAATTTTCTTCAAAAATTTCCTTAGTTTTTTTAAGACTATTTTTTATCTTCATTAATGAAAGATATTGTATTATGGATATCATCTATAATGTTTTTCTTTACACACATGTAAACAATCAAATATTAGTTTAGGGGCTAGTAAAAATGTGATTTTGGCCGGAGAAAGGGAATTCCACATTGGTTATTTCGTTAAAAGAATTGAGAGTATATGCCTATATTAAACTATTTAGAGAAGGGTTACGCATATTAGGGCCTTAGTTTATGGGTGCCTTGAGCTTCCAAAATATTCAAAATTTTGATAGAGCATTATTGAAAAAAGTTTATTGCGAATCCATGAACTGTATCTGTCTTTATCTCACATCATCGGATTGCTTTTCGAATTGGTTATAATATTCACAAATTTTATTCACTGATTTCTTTATTTTTTTTATAGGCTAATTTTTATCTTCATTAATGAAAGATATCATATTACGGGTAGCACCTACATTGTTTTTCTTTACACACACGTAAACGATCAAATATTATAATTTAAGGGCCATTGGAAATGTGACTTTTAGAATAGAAAGGGAATCCCACATTAGTTATTTAGTTAAAAGAATTAAGGATGTATGAGATCGGAAGAGCGTGGAGAAGAGTTATGCATAATATGGCATTGGCTTTTGGGCCTTAAGTTTCTAAAAAGTTTAAAATTTTAATGGATCATTATTGAAAAAGTTTATTGTGAACTAGTAAACCGTATCCGTCTTTATCTCACATCGTCGGATTGCTTTTAAGATTGGTTCCAATATTAGCCAATTCCTGATTTTTCCAATTAACTTGATCATGACAGTTCAGTTCTTTAAACACCAATTAAATTATGTTAACATATTAAAATATTTAGTCTGTAGAAGGTGTATATTATAAGAAATTGGATACCATTAATAAATATTACAAAAGTTAAAAAAAAAAAGCAGCGCAATAAATAACATGTGTATTTTGTAGAAAAAGTCAGTGTTCATTCATAGACAATTTTATATAGATATTTTTGAGGGTTATGATAGGTAGTTATTTGTGATGTTTAAATCCACTATATCTGTTGTTCATTATGTAATATTGTGTTGAGAAATTCTTATTTATATTTAGTCTAGTGAATTGTAGGTTAAAATCCAAGAGGAAGTAAATATGTACGAGTTTTGGTCAACTTTGCAAGAATTTTTGAGCTTAGAGGTCAAGATGTCAAGAAACAAAACTTGGACGGCCGAAAGAAAAGAAAAGCAAAAGAAGAGGTCGGGTGCTGCCACACTAATTACCCATGCGGCAGCACCCGACTCGCTATGTGAGCAGCAACATTAGTGCAGACGCACCATCCAGCCATACGCTCACACCGGTAGCTTAAAAAAGGGCAGAATCGAGCAGTTGGCTCATGCGGCCACATACTGGACCAATGCGGCCTCACCATTGTCCTTAATTTCTGGCAGAGAGATCTATATGACCGTATAGATGTCTTGTGCTGTCGCACAAACCCTTACACGCGCGGAGTTGTTTTTCTTCCCAATTTATTTAGAATTCTTTTTGCGATTAAACTTGTACATGATATTTAGACCTTATAAAAAAGAGTCTAGCCTAGTATTCATATAGACATTTACATATAGATTAAATTGCTTAGTTTCTTGAGATTCTCCATAGAAGTCTAGTCTGATTTTTGGCGAATATCTTGGGATTGAAGAATATTGGTGCAATACTCTTTCTCTTCAGCCGTAGTCATCAAAACCCAGTGATAGATTCTTACTCTTTTATGCATAATTTTATCAATTCCATGAGTAGCTAAGCTTCGTTTCTTAGGACGAATGATGTAGCCCTGTTGTGAACCCTAGTTGCATGTTCATTGATTCAACGCCTAAAAAGTGATTTCTCATTAATTCTTTATAATTGTTTTGTATAGCTTTCACTTATTTGGCACCCGAATTTGTGGATGTTTATTGGTTGTATTGAACCCAAGAAAGGAATGTATGAATTAGATTAGTGATAAAGGACATTAACTTAGACAAGACAAAGAGATTTGCTTGTGATTAGTGTGATCACGTTAATTGAACTTCGGGGATACTTGCATGAGTTTCTTATTATTAATGCACTTAAGAGAGTTATTAACGCACTCACTTAGAGATAGGTGAGGAGGCTTAATTGAGTTGGATTAATTAGTTTTGAGAGGATAGTTGATTAATTACGTGAAACTCAATCGTTAACTATGATTGATTTTAGTTGAATCAATGAACGGGTAGCTAGGGGAGATCGGAAGAGCACACAAAGTTCTGAGCCTCAAGTTCAAAAAATTCTTGAAGAAACTTTCATAATCACCTTTGTCATTCTTAATTATTTATTCTATTAGTTTTTACTTTTATTTTTTTATATATTTTTTTCACAACAACTCAAAATTGTGATTGTTTCAACTAGAGTATGAGTTGAGCATTCAGTACTTGAATCTTTCCTTATGAGAACTATAGCCCTAACTCATTGTCCACTATATTATTTGTTCAACATATATACTTATAGATTGCACACATATTTTACAAAAAAGGTTATAAATCGAAAACGTCTGAAAATTATGATCTGTGTTAAAGATGGCTAAACACGAAATTTGACTATAAATGTTGTAATACATGTATTATCGTTCATAATTTATTCTAGCTATATGTATTGAATGTAACATATTTTCATTTACATTATACACTGACAACCTAATACAAACTCTAAAAATTTTGTTCAATGTTTTTCTTAGGTTTTTTTAGGTAGATCATTTTTTATTTTCATTAATGAAAGGTATCGTATTATGGGTAATACCTATATTATTGTTCGTTACACACACATAAACAATTAAATGTTATAGTTTAAATCTTTTTTAAACAATCATATTTAATCTTCTTGAATTACTTATGTTATCTGACATTATCATCTTGTGCAACTCACAGGTGAAATATCTAAAATTTTAAAAAAAGGGGAAGTTGATTTTTACTCATACCACTTGTTCACCTTTTTTTTTTTTTTTTTTTAAAGGACAGTTGCATCATATTTTAATAATTGTATTAACAGCCCTTGATTTTTTATTGGGGCACAATGACAAATTTGCAATCACAAATTTGCAAAAGCATAAAGTCAAGGATTAATTAATATCACAAATTTTAACCATTTATGATTGTGTTAAAATGCCAAATGTTGAACTTAAATATTTTCTAACAAAATTGAAAAGAACAAGCAATCCTAAAAGAGAAAATGGTCTAAATTATTATTCTCAACTTTAAATTGTCATCTTACATACATGTGACTCTTTGAAATGATTTTTCAAGAAATCATTATTAAGTCAAAATAGGCTTTTCTTTTTCACCTTTAGTTAATATATCTAATAAAATTGAAAATATAGAACTACTATGATAAAGATGTGCAATATAAAAGGTTTTTTAACCTCGAGATTTGACTCAATACCGACTGCAAATTAATTGAATCTTTTCAATATTTATATTGGTTAGATACTTTTTTTGGGTACGTTTTATTAATTAACTAATAGGATTTTGTTTATAATTGAGTGAATATGTGGTGAAGCTTTATGTGGCAGTCTCACAGTTATGTATAACATATACGTGTTTGTATTGTTTGGAACGCAATTTAAAGAAGAAAATGAAACAAAAGGAGACAAACCCACTATTTATATACGTATAGTCAGTGCACATCTAGTCAATCACAATGTAGTCAGTGCACATCTAGTCACTACACTGTTTATTTAATATGAAGAATAATAAATAATACAAATAATTATGGAGTGATTGAAACAATCCGGCTACAAAGCCTTACCTATAAAGTCTTACCTCCTATTAAAGAGCCTTATGGCTTACGTGGCGGAAATCTAATAAAAACGGCCCTACCAACAGGAGGGCCGCTTTCGTTAGATTTCCTTCATTTAGTCATCTATCTTCGTAATAGGAGCCTTATCTATCTCCTTAGTAAAATTTGTGATTAAAAGCCATATTTCAAGTCTTTGTTTATATTCTTCTTCCTCCCCTTTTCCCATTTCACACCGAACACACAAAAGTAAAGATCTGATTCCTCCCTTTCTTCTCCGAATCCTACTCTCTGTATGGGTTCTTTCCCTCCTATCCAGCTTCTTTATTCTGTAAAATTTTTGATTTTTTGATTTTTTTCCTTCAATTTCCATAGCCTTCTGGTTCATAATCTGGCTCCAGAGCATAGCCAGAAACAAATTTACGTTCTTTAATTAACATATTGCAGACCATTTTGACAACATATGAAATCTTATTCCTACCAAAACACATGAGATGAGATTCCTCAGTTGCATTTGATGATTAAAATAATAATCATTGTAAATTCTTACTAGGTAAGCAAACTGCATCATCATAGGCTGGGTAGCACATAAAGCTCAAATTATTTAAATGCCTTAATTAACAGTTTTACTTTTTTTGTTAATACACAACTAATAAATAAACTAATATGGGAGTTTATCACTATTTAGTTAAAATATGTACAAGGAAATCCAACAGTCCCATGGAGTATGCTACACTTCCCAGCTGATTTATCAATTAGTTTACCAGTTTACAATATTAACCCTAAAAATAACTAAAGCTTAAATTATTTAAATGTCTTCATTGACACTTTTACTTGTTTTGTTAATACACAACCGGTAAACTAATTGCTGAACTAATATGAAAGTTTATCATTACTCGAGTTGCATGTTTTGTTTGCGTCGCCCGCCAAGATGCCAATTGGTTTATTTCTCAATTATTATTTCTCTCAGTTTGGGGAAATTATTACTGGTTGAGGTGATTATCCTCGATCAGTACATCGATCTCGGAGAAATAATTAAATTAACTCACTCAAGTGCTGAAGGAAATAATAGTTTACAAACTTTTCATGAGCGTCTAGATTAAAACGAGGTAGATGCAAAAAAGTCACTGGAGTTACACCTCTCATCTCACTCGTTAGACCTCAATATATATAGGTGTAGTTGCGAAGCTCATCTTTCAAGGCCTTGAATTTCTTCTCTAAGAAATGGAAAAGGCAAAAACTTCAAGTTATTTCTACGTCTATGATCAAAAATACTCGTATACAATATGAAAATGAATCAAAAATCCAGTTAATGCCATTTGATTTGCATTTTCTTTTTCTTGATTATGTCCAAATAGCGCTCTTGTTCAATAGGCTCACGCCAGAACAAGAAAATGATCTTATGCTTTCCAAAAATACCACCTTCATTGATCACTTGAAAGCATCACTCTCTAAAACACTAAACTTCTTTGCGCCATTTCCCGGTAACCTAACAACCAACAAAGTCGTCGAAAGTGGAGCCGGATCGTGTAATTTTTCTCTTGATTGCAACAATGATGGAGTTCCTTTCATCCATGCCATTGCGAATAATCTATCTGTTGGCGAAATCCTAAATCCTTCAACCCTCCCGACTATCTTCCACTCCTTCTTCCCACTCAATGGAGTCCAAAGCTATCAAGGCGTCTCACAGCCTTTGCTTGCAATCATTTAGTCTTACAGAAATTAGTGATGGTTTGTTTATTGGTTGCAGCTAGAATCATTTAGTCTGTGATGGGTCATCATTATGGCATTTCTTGAATTCTTGGGCCGATTTCTCTCGTAGTGTTGATGCCATATCAAAACAGCCAGTTCTCAAACGGAGCTTTCCTAATTTTCATATTGAGTTTCCTATTGGTATAGGCAATGAAGAGTTCATTGCTAATATTCATAAGCTTATGCATGCTCCTCCCAAGCTAGAAGAAACAGATTTCCATTTTTCTAGAGAAAATATCACAAAACTCAAAGAAAAAACCAAACTTGAAATGAATACATGATAAAATTTCTTCACTTCAAGCTCTCATAACACATATGGACATCCATTGTATGCTCCCAATCTATTGATGCAAATCAAGAAACAAGTTTTGCGATCTATATCGAGTACCGAAACAGACTGAATCTACCATTCCCTGAGGGATACTTTGGGAATGCAAGTTTCCCAGCACACCACTCTAAAGGTAGGAGAAATATACACCGAAGAGGAAAAAGGGAGTGTGGACATTGAAGTATTGTGCCTATCTGATCGTCGTCAAGCCTGCCGGATTAATTAATTATTTCAAATTTCATCTTGAAGTTGTACATTTTCATCTTGTGATTGTATATATCGTTGTGCGTTTTGCATGTTAATTTTTGTAATCTTGGCGTTGTGCATGTAAGGATGTCCGGCGACCTATCTTGTTTGATTTTGTTGTGAACGGATCGATGGATTTGTTGAGTTCTAGTGATGAGGATAAGATTTAAATTGCATAAATGAAATCCGATCTAATAGCTAAGAATTAAACTTTTAGATCTACGGGTATTTGCATTCATATAAAAATGAACAGAGTTGAATAATAGAGATTTGTGTAGTACAAATAAATCTATGAGATATACGGATGTGATTAATTTGATCAAATTTAAATTTAAAAAAGGTATGAGAGGGTATATGTATGCAAACACATAGCCTTATCTTGCTCAGAAATCAGCATCTTTACCATCCTGTGAAGTACCCTATGTTTCATGGTCAATGGAAATTCCTTTCTTTTGGCTAGCCAGTTTGATTCAAGCAATTCCATGGCAACTTCTATGCTATCTTTATCTATATCAAACTGTTAAATGAGTACACTTCCTTCTAAATACAGTAACCAATTTTACTACACTTTTTAAAATTTTTCAATATATATATATATATATATATCTTAGTAAGAAAAAGACTCGTGAAACATTCATCATCATTCAATTAAAAATTAATATAATATTTTGCCCGAGTTAACAAATTCATATACTAAGAAAAATTAATATATTATTGGGTATGAGGGCATACATGCCAATTAACACAATTAAAAACACTAACATTAACAATAATTGACTCGTTATTATGATGATATATATATATATAGATATATATACACACACGAAAATTTTCGAAACTTCCAGCCTTGCTGGAGTTTTTCTTTTTCTTTTTTTTTTTTTTTTGGCCAAAGATCTACTTATCATGATTTATTTTATTTTATTTTATTTGTTTTATTTGATATGTATACGACCTTTTTAATTTAAATTTTCATGAGTTCAACACTTAAATGGAGATTAATGGAGGTTGTCTGCAATCGTCGACGGTCTCTTGTGTCCACCGTTCCATATGGCTTGACATAATACCTAGAAATCGTATTGAGATTCTTGCGGTTAGATTTTTTTTTTTTTTTTTTGAAATATTCGCGTTGTTACGCATGACTTCTTGACACAATACCGGGGTCATCATTCTGGCATTTTTTGAATTCTTGGGCCGATATTACTTAGTTGAATATATTTGTTATTTTACACTTTTGGTCCTTGTATTTCTTAATGTTTGTAAATCAGTCCCTTCATAGTTAGTTTGTTATCTGTGTTTCTGTTACTGTTCCCGGTTATCAGAGATCGCTTGCTTCGGTTTTCATCCAATTCCTTGATTTTACCTTCAAAATTCTACAATTTTGCAGAAGTCATGGCTAGAGGAGTAGGTGCAGGAAGAGGATTGGGTAAAGGAGCGACGGATAATCTAGTGAACGTTCCAGGTAAATCCCTTCGCACTTTTAGAGAATTCCGACCGTGGAGGAGCTGATGATCTTAACAGCCCTTACTATCTTGGTAGTTCTGATAATCTAGGTTTGAATCTAGCTTCTTCACCTCTTACTGGATCTAATTACAATTCTTGGAGTCGAGCAATGCGTATGGCACTGGTTGCAAAAAATAAGCTAGGTTTTGTTGATGGAATTGTCGAAAAACCTAGAAATCATGATTCTCTTCAAGTTAATTGGGCAAGGTGTAATTCCATGGTGATGTCCTGGATTCTTCATGTTGTTTCTAAAGAAATAGCTAATAGTGTGATGTACATTGATAATTCTGTTGAATGTGGAAGGATTTGCATGATCGTTGTCACCAAAGTACGTAATGGACCTAGAATATTTCAAATCAAACAAATGATGATTGGATTGACACAGGTAGTAGTGATGCGAGTGGATATTTTACTAGGCTCAAAACATTATGGGATGAACTCAGGGAATTTAGGCCCGTTCCTGTGTATAATTGTGGTGGTATGAAGGATTGGGAAGATTCAAATCAGCAGGAATATGTATTGCCATTTCTATAGGGTTGAATGAGTCCTAAAGTCAGGTTCGAGCACAGATTCTCATGATGGAGCCACTACCTCATATTAACAGGGTACTGTCAAAGGAAAGGCAAAAAAACTTGACTGGTATTGTCATTCCACCTATTTCAGCAGCTGTTTATACCAACACTAATTCTAAGGAGAGGAAAGACAAAGATAAAGTATGTACCTATTGTCATAAAATTGGTCATCTAGTAGAGAAATGCTTTGAGGTACATGGGTATCCTCCTGGCTGGAGTTCTGAAAAAAAAGGTTCTTCTAACAATACTAAAGGCAATCAGTTCTCTGCTCAACCATCTACTAATCAAATCATAGCTAAAACAGACCCCAATCAAGACACAAGGGGGATCAATCCATCGCACTTATTAGTTGATCAGTGCCAATAGTTAATTGCATTCCTTTCAATACAAATGCAATCACGTTTTTCAACCACCACTGAGCAGCCCTCAGCATCTAATTTCACTTGTATAATCAATCTTATTCCTGAAAATTTTTGGATCATAGATACTGGAGCAACACACCATATTTGTCATGACATCAGTATCTTTACTGCCTTTGATAACTCCGTAGATGCCTTTTTTGTTGTATTGCCAAATGGAAATCACGTGGATATTGTCAAAGTAGGAACAGTAAAGATTACTCCTCAAATTATTCTACACAGAGTTCTTTATGTGCCAACTTTTAGATATAATCTAGTGCCAATAAGTTCACTTACTACAGATTTATGTTGCTCTTTGATTTCCAATTCTACGCGTTGTGTTATTCAGGATCATTCCCAGTAGATTGGGAAGGGTAATAAGCTTGGCAACCTTTATTATCTCAGCTTTCAGAATTCTATCTCCAAGTTGCAAGGTTTTACAGCAGCAGCGAATAAAGAGGGAACTGGGACTTTGTGGCATCTCAGGCTAGGGCATCATTCCTTTGTAATAAAGTCATTTTCCAATAAAAGTCTGATGTTTCATCCCAGACTAGATAAGTCTTTTCATTGTTCAACTTGTCATTTTGCCAAACAAAGAAGGTTGGCATTTACCTGTAATAATCATCTTTCTGATGAAATATTCAACCTTGTTCACATTGACATATGGGGTCCTTTTCAACACAAAACACATGATTGTTATAAGTTTTTCTTAACCATCGTTGATGATTGTAGTAGACATGGTTAGGTATATTTACTTAAGCAGAAGTCTGATTTTCAGAAAATTGTGCCTCATTTTTTTTTCTCTTGCTAAAACTCAGTTTGGGAAGTCTATCAAAATAGTGCGAAGTGATAATGCAAGAGAGTTAAGCGTTACAGATTTTTTTCGTAGTCACAGAGTTGTACATCAATGGTCTTGTGTTGAAAGACCACGGCAAAACTCTGTAGTTGAGAGGAAACACCAACACTTATTGAATGTTGCCAGAGCTCTTTTGTTTCACTCTCATATACCATTAGTTTACTGGGGAGATGCAATCTTAATTTCTGCACATTTGATAAATAGAGTTCCCTCTCCATTGTCACAGTTTAAAACACCTTTTGAGGTTTTAACCTCTAAGGCACCTGATTACAGTCATCCAAGAGTTTTTGGATGTTTATGCTATGCTTCCTCTCTGCTCAGTATAAGGCATAAGATTAACCCAAGATCAAAAGCTTGTGTTCCTCTGGGATATCCACCAAGGATGAAAGCTTATAAACTCCTTGATATACAGACAGATGCCATCTTTATGTCCAGAGATGTAATCTTTTATAAAGATATTTTTCCTTTTGCTGCCAAGCAAGATAACACAGCTGTTCAGGAGATTTTTCCTACTGTTCTACCTATGTCAATTCCATATGCTTCATTAGTGCCACCAGCATCTAAAATTGATTCTAGTATTCTCCAGTCTCTCCCATTTACTAGATCTCAACAGTCACATAAAATACCTAGCTTCTTGCAAGACTTTCATTGTGGATCTGTCGCTGGTAGCATTTCCACCGTTCATCCTCTTTCCGATTCTTCAAGCTAAAACAAGCTCAGTCCAGAGTTCAAAACAGCTATAGCAAATGTATCTAGTTTTTCTGAACCCCAATTTTATCATCAAGCAGCTGGTCAACCTGAATGGGAGCAAGCTATGCATTCAGAAATTCAAGCACTGGAGGCTAAAAACACCTGGACGATAGTAGACTTACCTACTGGTCATAAACCAATTGGTTGCAAATGGGTGTATAGAATTAAGTATAATCTAGGAGGCAGCGTCGAGAGGTATAAAGCTCGGCTTGTGGTAAAAGGTTACACACAACAAAAAGGGATTGACTATCATGATACATTTGCCCCTATTGCCAAAATGGTCACCGTGTGGCTTCTTCTTGCTTTAGCAGCGCAATTTGATTGGCATTTACATCAACTGGACATCAACAATGCTTTCTTGTGCGGTGATTTACATGAGGTGGTCTATATGACTATTCCCTTTGGTTATAGTCCTAAGGGGGAGTATGGGAAGTTCAAATAACCTCTCTGTAAGCTGCAAAAATCTCTGTATAGGCTTAAGCAAGCCTTGCGATAGTGGAATGCAGAATTTACAGAAGCTTTGTTGGTTGATGGATTTCGACAATCAGCCACTGATCGCTACATATTCATTAGAAGAGAAGGTACTACTTTCATGGCCCTATTAGTCTATGTAGATGATGTAGTAATAGCTTGTAATTCTGGGGAAGAAATTAAAACGTTCAAAAACTCTTTAAACTCTAAATTCAAATTGAAGGATTTAGGTGTCTTGAGGTTCTTTCTTGGCTTAGAAGTGGCTAGATCACCTAAAGGTATTACTGCATCCCAAGGAGCATATGCATTGAATTTGTTGAATGAAACTTGTTTTTCGGGATGTAAACCATCTAGCACACCTACGGAAGCAAACCTAAAACTCAATAAAGATGAAGGGGAAGTAGTTAAAGATGCAGCCATGTATAGAAGGTTGATTGGTAAATTGTTATACTTGACAATTACTAGACCTGATTTAGCATTTGCTGTGAATGGACCAAGTCAGTTTTTATCTAGTCCAAGAGGACCCCACTTGAAAGCAGCTAACAAAGTTCTTCAATATATCACTGGAACACCTGGTTTGGGTTTGTTTTTCCCAACAGAAACAGACAAATCTTTGAAAGGATATGCTGAGGCTTTTTTCCCTATTTCAGTAAGCCTATTAAAAATTTTTACTGATGCTGATTGGGTAGCTGTCAGGATACTAGAAGATCAGTAAGTGATTATTGTGTATTTCTTGGAAATGCCTTGATATCATAGAAATCAAAGAAGTAAAGTACTGTCTCTAGATCATCGGCAGAAGCAGAATACAGATCAATAGCACAAGTTACCTGTGAAATAGCATGGCTACTATCAGTATTAAAGGAACTTGGAATAGAACACACGAAGTCGGCTTTGCTTTTCTGTGACAATCAGTAAGCTATTCATATTGCCTCCAACCCAGTTTTTCATGAAACAACTGAACATATAGAAGTAGACTGTCATACAGTGAGGGAGAATGTGCAATTAGGAATCTTGAAGACCATTTTTTTTCAAGTAAAAACCAAATAGCTGATGCCCTTACAAAAGCATTACATCCTGCACAGTTTCATGCATTGATCGGCAAGATGGGACTCATCAATATATATGGTCCATCTCGAGGGGGAGTATTAAGTTGAATATATTTGTTATTTTACACTTTTGGTCCTTGTATTTCTTAATGTTTGTAAATCAGTCCCTTTACAGTTAGTTTGTTTTCTATGTTTCTGTTACTGTTCCCGGTGTTAAGGGATAATCGATTAAATATAAAAATATAAACTAGCATATAAGCGCTTGGGCTACTCCTCTTAAGAGGTTGATATTTTGAGATGGAACTTCAAGTCTTAATATGGTATTAGAGCCTGTCAAGCTCAAACGAGCAATCCGGTCCCGTTAAGACTCAAATGAGCACACGAATTTCAAGATTGGTCTGCTCCAACAAGCCACCATCTTACAGGGGCCATGTTAAGGGATAAATCCCACATCGATAAAATATAAAAATATAAACCAACATATAAGCGTTTGAGCTACTCCTCTTAAGAGGTTGACTTTTTAAGATGGAACCACAAGTCTTAATACCCGGTTGTATCACTTAATATAAGTGGCAAACTAATTCCAGTTGTTTTCCACTTGAAATATTGAATATTCTTTACTCAAAATATTTTCTCTCACTAGAATTCATTTGGTGAAAGATATTTCTCGTGGTGTTGATGTAATATCGAAACACCACGTTCTGAAAAGGAGCTTTGCTAATTTTGATATAGAGTGTGCTCTTCCGATCTGGCAATGAAGAGTTCATTGCTAATATTCATAAGCTTATGCATGCTCCTCCCAAGCTAGAAGAAAGAGTTTTCTATTTTCTCCAAGAAAATATCACAAAACTCAAAGAAAGAGCCAACCTTGAAATGAATACTAATAAAATTTCTTCTCTTCAAGCTCTCATAGCTCATATGTGGATATCCATTGTATGCTCCCAATCTATTGATGCAAATCAAGAAATAAGTTCTGCGATTTATATTGAGTACTGAGACAGACTGAATCCACCACTCCTTGAGGGATAGTTTGGGAATGCAAGTCTCCCAGCACTAGTTGGGGGAAATATGTAACTGTGGTCTACGATAGACTCCTTGGCAGATAAATAGAATGTTCGCTTCTTTTGGGCATGAACAAATAAAGAATGCCTTTAGGAGTTGGGTAAAGAAACCCAAATTTTTTAAGACTACAAGGCTTCCAAAATTTATTTATTTTTTTATTTTTTAACTCTAACACATTCTCCTCGATTCGACATCTATGGTAATAACTTTGGATGGGGAAAACATATTATGGTAAGATATGTAGAATGGATTAGGTTTGATGAAAAGGTAACAATATACACTGGAGAGGAATAAGGGAGTGTGGACATTGAAGTACTATGCCTATCTGATCGGGCTATGGCAAGGATGTAGAGTAGGTACGTAGGAAGTGTGGACATTGAAGTTGTGTTCATCTTGTGATTGGGGTGGCGTTTACATTCATATAAAAACGGATTTTTATGTGAAATGAGAGAGAATGAATAGAGTTGAATGGTAAAGATTTATGCAGTACAGATCGGTCCATGAAATATGTGCAGGGATGAAGCTAGGATTTCAACTTAATGGGAATGAACTTAAGCACATAATTACATTTTAAAAATAAACTATCATGATATAGTACTAAAAATATAATAATTTTTTACAATTCTTATGTATGGTAGTACTACATTACTAGTAATAATTTAAAATAGAACTAAAAATAAGTAGGAAACTAGAAAGAACCAAAGTAAAAAAATAACAAAGAAAACTAAATCGAGTTCGAGAAAAATAGCTTAAGAAACTCATATGAAGATATGAATAAATAGAACTCACAAAAGCAGCTGCTAAATTGAGATATAAGTTATCAAGCGCGATCATGTTTGTATCAAGAGAAGGCCGTTTTGGTGAATGGATATATCAATTTTGATTTAATATTATTATTATTTGGGCAATGTTTTAGAAAGAGAAAATGAAAATTAAACAAAAGGAAAAATGAAAAGAAAAAAAATAATATTGGGCCAAGTGCAGTAGGCGCAATTGCAGCCACTGGAGCCTGAATAGCTCCGATACGTGGACGTGATTAATTTGATCAAATTTAAATTTGAAAAAGTAAGAAAAAGTATGAGAAAGTATATGTATGCAAACAACTTGTAATATTTTAACTTTCCGTCTCTGTGTTTACGTTT